>CM051376.1:20875632-20909633 GCA_028015245.1 Cardamine occulta
TAGTAATGAAAGTGAATATTTGAAATCTCAAAGTAGTTGGCCGCATGCTACCAAGGTGGAGAAACAAGTCAAGTAAAGAACAAGCAGTACCAAACCTATCTAGAGTTACATTAGTTATTTTGAATCTTATAAGGAGTTACAATGGTGAATTTGGGATTTGTAGAAAGAAGACTCATATGGAGGCTACTGGGAAACAACACCTTTGGATGTGAATATGAAAAAATTAATGCTTTCATTTCCAAGGGTTTAACCATTTTCAAGCACAGATCCCAAAACCAAGTATTACCCTTATTGATAGAAATGAGAATTGAATAAGAAGTGTTGAAATCAGATAGTAGTTTAGGCATGCTACCAAAGGTGGAAAGCAAGTCAAGGTAAGAAACAAATATTATAGATTATCAAGAAGTTCTATTGGTTCTTTTAAGATCTTATAAGGTTTCTAATGGTGAATTTAGGATTTGTAGAAAAGAAGACTTATATGGATGCTGGTAAGACACCTTTGGATGTGAATATGAATAATCGATACTTTAAAGACACCCAGAATTTAACCATTTTCAAGCTTAGAATCTAAAAAATTGATTTAAGACCCTTCATGATTGAAATGAGAGTAGATAGTAGTGTTGAATTCTCAAAGAGAAGTAGTTGATGCATGCTACCAAGGTGGAGAAACAAGTCAAAATAAAAAACAAGCATTATAAACATATCACCGATTAAGATTGGTTTTTAGAATCTTATATGAGTTTCTAATGGTGAATTTGGATTTGTTGAAAGAAGACTCATATCAAGGCTGGAAACACTTTGAATGTGGGTCTGAATAGTGAATACTTTCTGTTGTAAGGATTTAACCATTTTCAAGCTTCGATTCCGAAACAAGAGTTATTACCATACGTGATTGAAATGAGAGTGAATGAGAAGTGTTGAAGTCTCACTTGATGGTTGAAGCATGCTCCCAAGGTGGTGAAGCAAGTCAAAGTAAGAAACAAATAGCATAGCTTACCCCACAGTTCTATTAGTTCTTTTGAATCTTATATTGTTTTCTAATGATGAATTTGGGTTTGTAAATTGAAGACTTCATATGGAAATTTGAAACCACACACTAGGATGTGTATATGAAGAAAATCAATGCTTTCATTACCAAGGATTTAACCATTTACAAGCCCAGAATCCCAAAACAGAGTTATTACCCTTCCTTTGATGATAGAAATGAGGGTGAATAAGAAGTGTTGAATCGCAAAGTAGTTGAGCCATACTGCCAAGGTGGAGAAAGCCAAATTGAAAGTAAAGAAACAAGCATTATAGCTTATCCCAATTCTGTTAGTTCTTCCAGAACCTTATAAGGTTTCGAATATTGAATTTGGGATTTGTAGAAAAGAAGACTCATATGAAGGCTGAAACCACACCCTTCGATGTGTATATATGAAGAATCAATGCTTTCATTGCCCAAGGATTTAACCATTTTCATGCTTAGAATCCCAAAAAGCGAGGTTTGACCCGCTTCGCCGGTAGAAATTTTAGTGAATAGAAGTGTTGAGAGAAGTCTCAAAGTGATAGTTGAACATGCTACCAAGATTATGACTCAAGTCCAAAGTAAGAAACAAGCATTGTAAGCTTATCCACAGTTACATTAGTTCTTTACAGATCTTATAGGTTTTTAATGGTGAATTTAGGGGTTGTAGAAAGAAAGGCTAAATATGAAGGTACAAACAACACCTTCGGATATGAATATTCAGAAGAATCAATACTTTCATTGCCAAGGATTTTAACCATTTTTAAGCTTAGAATCTCAAAAACAAAGTTATGACCCTTCATGACAGTATTCAAATGAAATTGTGAATAGAAGTGTTGAGAGTCTCAAAAGTACAGATTTGACGTAAGCTGCCAGGAGGTGGAGAAGCGAGTTAAATAATAAACAAATATTATATAGCTTATCCCGAAGTTCTGTTAGTTCTTTGAATCTTATAGGTTTCTAATTTTGAATTTCGGATTTGTAGAAAAGAAAGTATCATATGGATGCTGAAACAACACCTTTGGATGTAGATATTAATAATAAAATCTTTTCGTTGCCAAGGGTTAACCATTTCGAAGCCAGATTCCCAAAAGCCGAGTTATGTTAAAGCCTAGACGGTAGAAATGAGAGTGAATAAGAAGTCAATTGAATTCTCAAAGTAGTTGATACATACTGCCAAGATTGGAGAAACAAGTCAAAAATAAGAAACAAGCATTATAGCTTATCCGCACGGTTTTGTTAGTTAACTTGAATCTTATAAGAGTTCGTAATGGGGAATTTGGGGATTTGTAAAAAGAAGAAACTCATATTAAGAGGCTGGAAGCAACACCTTTGGATGTAGAATATGAAAAAATCAATGCTTTCTATTTCCAAGTAATTTAACCATTTTCAATCTTAGAATCCCAAAAACAGAGCGCATACCCTTCATGATAGAAATGAAAGTGAATAGAAGTGTTGAAGTCTGACAGTAGTTGAAGCATGCTACCAAGGTGGAGAAGCAAGTGAAAGTAAGAAACAAATATTATAGATGGTCCCAAGTTCTGTTGGTTCTTTGAATCTTATAAAAGTTTCTATTTAACAGTGAATTTGGGATTTGTAGAAAGAAGACGTTCACGTATAAGGCTGAAACAACACCTTTAGTCGTGGAAGGAATAATCATCGCTTTCATTGCCAAGGATTTAACCATTTCAAGCTTAGAATCCCAAAAAAACAGAAAGTACCCTTCATGTGGTAAATGAGAGGACAGAAGTGTTGAAGTCTCAGAAGAAGTTAGAAGCATGCTACACAAAGGTGGGAGAAGGGTCAAAGTAAGAAACAAATATTATAAACTATCCACAGTTCAATTAGTTCTTGGAATCTTATAGTTGTTTCTAATGATGAATTTGGGATTTGTAAAAAGAATCCTCATATGGAGGCTGGAACCACACCTTTGCGATGTGTATATGAAAAATCAATGCTTTAGTACCGTAAGGATTTAACCATTTTCAAGCTTAGAATCCCAAAGAACAGAGTATACCCTTCATGATAGAAATGAGAGTGAATAGAGTGTTGAAGTCTCAAAGTAGTTGGCGCAAGCTACCAAGGTGGGAGAAAAAAGTCAAAGGTAAAGAAACAAGCATTATAGCTTATCCCACAGTTCTGTTAGTTCTTTGAATCTTATAAGAGTTTCTAATGGTGAATTTGGGATTTGTAGAAAGAAGACTCATATGGAGGCTGAAACAACACCTTTGGATGTGAATATGAAAAATTAATGCTTTCATTTCCAAGGATTTAACCATTTTCAAGCTTAGAATCCCAAAAACAGAGTTATTACCCTTCATGATAGAAATGAGAGTGAATAGAAGTGTTGAAGTCTCATAGTAGTTGAAGCATGCTACCAAGGTGGAGAAGCAAGTCAAAGTAAGAAACAAATATTATAGCTTATCCCGAAGTTCTGTTAGTTCTTTGAATCTTATAAGAGTTTCTAATGGTGAATTTCGGATTTGTAGAAAGAAGTATCATATGGAGGCTGAAACAACACCTTTGGATGTGAATATGAGTAATCAATGCTTTCATTGCCAAGGATTTAACCATTTTCAAGCTTAGAATCCCAAAACAGAGTTATGTTCCTTCATGATAGAAATGAGAGTGAATAGAAGTGTTGAATTCTCAAAGTAGTTGATGCATGCTACCAAGGTGGAGAAACAAGTCAAAGTAAGAAACAAGCATTATAGCTTATCCCACAGTTCTGTTAGTTCTTTGAATCTTATAAGAGGTTCTAATGGTGAATTTGGGATTTGTAGAAAGAAGACTCATATAGAGGCTGAAACAACACCTTTGGATGTGAATATGAAAAATCAATGCTTTCATTTCCAAGGATTTAACCATTTTCAATCTTAGAATCCCAAAAACAGAGTTATTACCCTTCATGATAGAAATGAGAGTGAATAGAAGTGTTGAAGTCTCATAGTAGTTGAAGCATGCTACCAAGGTGGAGAAGCAAGTCAAAGTAAGAAACAAATATTATAGATTATCCCGAAGTTCTGTTAGTTCTTTGAATCTTATAAGAGTTTCTAATGGTGAATTTGGGATTTGTAGAAAGAAGACTCATATGGAGGCTGAAACAACACCTTTGGATGTGAATATGAATAATCAATGCTTTCATTGCCAAGGATTTAACCATTTTCAAGCTTAGAATCCTAAAAACAGAGTTATGACCCTTCATGATATAAATGAGAGTGAATAGAAGTGTTGAAATCTCAAAGTAGTTGAAGCATGCTACCAAGGTGGAGAAGCAAGTCAAAGTAAGAAACAAATATTATAGCTTATCCCGAAGTTCTGTTAGTTCTTTGAATCTTATAAGAGTTACTAATGGTGAATTTGGGATTTGTAGAAAGAAGACTCATATGGAGGCTGAAACAACACCTTTGGATGTGAATATGAATAATCAATGCTTTCATTGCCAAGGATTTAAACATTTTCAAGCTTAGAATCCCAAAAAATGAGTTATGACCCTTCATGATATAAATGAGAGTGAATAGAAGTGTTGAATTCTCAAAGTAGTTGATGCATGCTACCAAGGTGGAGAAACAAGTCAAAGTAAGAAACAAGCATTATAGCTTATCCCACAGTTCTGTTAGTTTTTTGAATCTTATAAGAGTTTCTAATGGTGAATTTGGGATTTGTAGAAAGAAGACTCATATGGAGGCTGAAATAACACCTTTGGATGTGAATATGAAAAATCAATGCTTTCATTTCCAAGGATTTAACCATTTTCAAGCTTCGAATCCCAAAAACAGAGTTATGACCCTTCATGATAGAAATGAGAGTCAATAGAAGTGTTGAATTCTCAAAGTAGTTGATGCATGCTACCAAGGTGGAGAAACAAGTCAAAGTAAGAAACAAGCATTATAGCTTATCCCACAGTTCTGTTAGTTCTTTGAACCTTATAAGAGTTTCTAATGATGAATTTGGGATTTGTAGAAAGAAGACTCATATGGAGGCTGAAACCACACCTTTCGATGTGTATATGAAGAATCAATGCTTTCATTGCCAAGGATTTAACCATTTTCAAGCTTAGAATCCCAAAAACAGAGTTATGACCCTTCATGATAGAAATGAGAGTGAATAGAAGTGTTGAAGTCTCAAAGTAGTTGACGCATGCTACCAAGGTGGAGAAACAAGTCAAAGTAAGAAACAAGCATTATAGCTTATCCCACAGTTCTGTTAGTTCTTTGAATCTTATAAGAGTTTCTAATGGTGAATTTGAGATTTGTAGAAAGAAGACTCATATGGAGGCTGAAACAACACCTTTGGATGTGAATATGAAGAATCAATACTTTCATTGCCAAGGATTTAACCATTTTCAAGCTTAGAATCCTAAAAACAAAGTTATGACCCTTCATGATATAAATGAGAGTGAATAGAAGTGTTGAAGTCTCAAAGTAGTTGAAGCATGCTACCAAGGTGGAGAAGCAAGTCAAAGTAAGAAACAAATATTATAGCTTATCCCGAAGTTCTGTTAGTTCTTTGAATCTTATAAGAGTTTCTAATGGTGAATTTCGGATTTGTAGAAAGAAGTATCATATGGAGGCTGAAACAACACCTTTGGATGTGAATATTAGTAATCAATGCTTTCATTGCCAAGGATTTAACCATTTTCAAGCTTAGAATCCCAAAAACAGAGTTATGTTCCTTCATGATAGAAATGAGAGTGAATAGAAGTGTTGAATTCTCAAAGTAGTTGATGCATGCTACCAAGGTGGAGAAACAAGTCAAAGTAAGAAACAAGCATTATAGCTTATCCCACAGTTTTGTTAGTTCTTTGAATCTTATAAGAGTTTCTAATGGTGAATTTGGGATTTGTAGAAAGAAGACTCATATAGAGGCTGAAACAACACCTTTGGATGTGAATATGAAAAATCAATGCTTTCATTTCCAAGGATTTAACCATTTTCAATCTTAGAATCCCAAAAACAGAGTTATTACCCTTCATGATAGAAATGAGAGTGAATAGAAGTGTTGAAGTCTCATAGTAGTTGAAGCATGCTACCAAGGTGGAGAAAGTCAAGTAAAGAAACAAATATTATAGATTATCCCAGTTCTGTTAGTTCTTTGAATCTTATAAGAGTTTCTAATGGTGAATTTGGGATTTGTAGAAAGAAGACTCATATGGAGGCTGAAACAACACCTTTGAATGTGAATATGAATAATCAATGCTTTCATTGCCAAGGATTTAACCATTTTCAAGCTTAGAATCCCAAAAACAGAGTTATTACCCTTCATGATAGAAATGAGAGTGAATAGAAGTGTTGAAGTCTCAAAGTAGTTGACGCATGCTACCAAGGTGGAGAAACAAGTCAAAGTAAGAAACAAGCATCATAGCTTATCCCACAGTTCTGTTAGTTCTTTGAATCTTATAAGAGTTTCTAATGCTGAATTTGGGATTTGTAGAAAGAAGACTCATATGGAGGCTGAAACAACACCTTTGGATGTGAATATGAATAATCAATGCTTTCATTGCCAAGGATTTAACCATTTTCAAGCTTAGAATCCCAAAAAATGAGTTAAGACCCTTCATGATAGAAATGAGAGTGAATAGAAGTGTTGAAGTCTCAAAGTAGTAGAAGCATGCTACCAAGGTGGAGAAGCAAGTCAAAGTAAGAAACAAATATTAT
The DNA here is from genome assembly GCA_028015245.1 of Cardamine occulta. Taxonomy (NCBI): domain Eukaryota; kingdom Viridiplantae; phylum Streptophyta; class Magnoliopsida; order Brassicales; family Brassicaceae; genus Cardamine; species Cardamine occulta. The sequence goes on from CM051376.1 coordinate 20,882,296, forward strand.
AGCTTATCCCGAAGTTCTGTTAGTTCTTTGAATCTTATAAGAGTTTCTAATGGTGAATTTGGGATTTGTAGAAAGAAGACTCATATGGAGGCTGAAACAACACCTTTGGATGTGAATATGAATAATCAATGCTTTTATTGCCAAGGATTTAACCATTTTCAAGCTTAGAATCCCAAAAACAGAGTTATGACCCTTCATGATAGAAATGAGAGTGAATAGAAGTGTTGAAGTCTCAAAGTAGTTGACGCATGCTACCAAGGTGGAGAAACAAGTCAAAGTAAGAAACAAGCATTATAGCTTATCCCACAGTTCTGTTAGTTCTTTGAATCTTATAAGAGTTTCTAATGGTGAATTTGGGATTTGTAGAAAGAAGACTCATATGGAGGCTGAAACAACACCTTTGGATGTGAATATGAAGAATCAATGCTTTCATTGCCAAGGATTTAACTATTTTCAAGCTTAGAATCCTAAAAACAGAGTTATGACCCTTCATGATAGAAATGAGAGTGAATAGAAGTGTTGAAGTCTCAAAGTAGTTGAAGCATGCTACCAAGGTGGAGAAGCAAGTCAAAGTAAGAAACAAATATTATAGCTTATCCCGAAGTTCTGTTAGTTCTTTGAATCTTATAAGAGTTACTAATGGTGAATTTGGGATTTGTAGAAAGAAGACTCTTATGGAGGCTGAAACAACACCTTTGGATGTGAATATGAATAATCAATGCTTTCATTGCCAAGGATTTAACCATTTTCAAGCTTAGAATCCCAAAAACAGAGTTATGACCCTTCATGATAGAAATGAGAGTGAATAGAAGTGTTGAATTCTCAAAGTAGTTGATGCATGCTACCAAGGTGGAGAAACAAGTCAAAGTAAGAAACAAGCATTATAGCTTATCCCACAGTTCTGTTAGTTCTTTGAATCTTATAAGAGTTTCTAATGGTGAATTTGGGATTTATAGAAAGAAGACTCATATGGAGGCTGAAACAACACCTTCGGATGTGAATATGAAAAATCAATGCTTTCATTTCCAAGGATTTAACCATTTTCAAGCTTAGAATCCTAAAAACAGAGTTATTACCCTTCATGATAGAAATGAGAGTGAATAGAAGTGTTGAAGTCTCAAAGTAGTATAAGCATGCTACCAAGGTGGAGAAGCAAGTCAAAGTAAGAAACAAATATTATAGCTTATCCCACAGTTCTATTACTTCTTTGAATCTTATAGGAGTTTCTAATGATGAATTTGGGATTTGTAGAAAGAAGACTCATATGGAGGCTGAAACAACACCTTTGGATGTGAATATGAAAAATCAATGCTTTCATTGCCAAGGATTTAACCATTTTCAAGCTTAGAATCCCCAAAAACAGAGTTATGACCCTTCATGATAGAAATGAGAGTGAATAGAAGTGTTGAATTCTCAAAGTAGTTGATGCATGCTACTAAGGTGGAGAAACAAGTCAAAGTAAGAAACAAGCATTATAGCTTATCCCACAGTTCTGTTAGTTCTTTGAATCTTATAAGAGTTTCTAATGGTGAATTTGGGATTTGTAGAAAGAATACTCATATGGAGGCTGAAACAACACCTTTGGATGTGAATATAAAAAATCAATGCTTTCATTGCCAAGGATTTAACCATTTTCAAGCTTAGAATCCCAAAAACAGAGTTATGACCCTTCATGATAGAAATGAGAGTGAATAGAAGTGTTGAAGTCTCAAAGTAGTTGAAGCATGCTACCAAGGTGGAGAAGCAAGTCAAAGTAAGAAACAAATATTATAGCTTATCCCGAAGTTCTGTTAGTTCTTTGAATCTTATAAGAGTTTCTAATGGTGAATTTGGGATTTGTAGAAAGAAGACTCATATGGAGGCTGAAACAACACCTTTGGATGTGAATATGAATAATCAATGCTTTCATTGCCAAGGATTTAACCATTTTCAAGCTTAGAATCCCAAAAAATGAGTTAAGACCCTTCATGATAGAAATGAGAGTGAATAGAAGTGTTGAATTCTCAAAGTAGTTGATGCATGCTACCAAGGTGGAGAAACAAGTCAAAATAAGAAACAAGCATTATAGCTTATCCCACAGTTCCGTTAGTTTTTCGAATCTTATAAGAGTTTCTAATGGTGAATTTGGGATTTGTAGAAAGAAGACTCATATGGAGGCTGAAACAACACCTTTGAATGTGAATATGAATAATCAATGCTTTCATTGCCAAGGATTTAACCATTTTCAAGCTTAGAATCCCAAAAACAGAGTTATTACCCTTCATGATAGAAATGAGAGTGAATAGAAGTGTTGAAGTCTCATAGTAGTTGAAGCATGCTACCAAGGTGGAGAAGCAAGTCAAAGTAAGAAACAAATATTATAGCTTATCCCACAGTTCTATTAGTTCTTTGAATCTTATAGTTGTTTCTAATGATGAATTTGGGATTTGTAGAAAAAAGACTCATATGGAGGCTGAAACCACACCTTTCGATGTGTATATGAAGAATCAATGCTTTCATTGCCAAGGATTTAACCATTTTCAAGCTTAGAATACCAAAAACAGAGTTATGACCCTTCATCATAGAAATGAGAGTGAATAGAAGTGTTGAAGTCTCAAAGTAGTTGATGCATTCTACCAAGGTGGAGAAACAAGTCAAAGTAAGAAACAAGCATTATAGCTTATCCCACAGTTCTGTTAGTTCTTTGAATCTTATAAGAGTTTCTAATGGTGAATTTGGGATTTGTAGAAAGAAGACTCATATGAAGGCTGAAAAAACACCTTTGGATGTGAATATAAAGAATCAATGCTTTCATTGCCAAAGATTTAACCATTTTCAAGCATAGAATCCCAAAAACAGAGTTATTACCCTTCATGATAGAAATGAGAGTGAATAGAAGTGTTGAAGTCTCAAAGTAGTTGACGCATGCTACCAAGGTGGAGAAACAACTCAAAGTAAGAAACAAGCATTATAGCTTATCCCACCGTTCTGTTAGTTCTTTGAATCTTATAAGAGTTTCTAATGGTGAATTTGGGATTTGTAGAAAGAAGACTCATATGGAGGCTGAAACAACACCTTTGGATGTGAATATGAATAATCAATGCTTTCATTGCCAAGGATTTAACCATTTTCAAGCTTAGAATCCCAAAAACAGAGTTATGACCCTTCATGATAGAAATGAGAGTGAATAAAAGTGTTGAATTCTCAAAGTAGTTGATGCATGGTACGAAGGTGGAGAAACAAGTCAAAGTAAGAAACAAGCATTATGGATTATCCTACAGTTCTGTTAGTACTTTGAATCTTATAAGAGTTTCTAATGGTGAATTTGGGATTTCTAGAAAGAAGACTCATATGGAGGCTGAAACAACACCTTTGGATGTGAATATGAAAAATCAATGCTTTCATTTCCAAGGATTTAACCATTTTCAAGCTTAGAATCCTAAAAACTGAGTTATTACCCTTCATGATAGAAATGAGAGTGAATAGAAGTGTTGAAGTCTCAAAGTAGTTGAAGCATGCTACCAAGGTGGAGAAGCAAGTCAAAGTAAGAAACAAATATTATAGCTTATCCCACAGTTCTATTAGTTCTTTGAATCTCATAGTTGTTTCTAATGATGAATTTGGGATTTGTAGAAAGAAGACTCATATGGAGGCTGAAACCACACCTTTCGATGTGTATATGAAAAATCAATGCTTTCATTGCCAAGGATTTAACCATTTTCAAGCTTAGAATCCCAAAAACAGAGTTATTACCCTTCATGATAGAAATGAGAGTGAAAAGAAGTGTTGAAGTCTCAAAGTAGTTGACGCATGCTACCAAGGTGGAGAAACAAGTCAAAGTAAGAAACAAGCATTATAGCTTATCCCACAGTTCTGTTAGTTCTTTGAATCTTATAAGAGTTTCTAATGGTGAATTTGGGATTTGTAGAAAGAAGACTCATATGGAGGCTGAAACAACACCTTTGGATGTGAATATGAAAAATCAATGCTTTCATTTCCAAGGATTTAACCATTTTCAAGCTTAGAATCCTAAAACCTGAGTTATTACCCTTCATGATAGAAATGAGAGTGAATAGAAGTGTTGAAGTCTAAAAGTAGTTGAAGCATTCTACCAAGGTGGAGAAGCAAGTCAAAGTAAGAAACAAATATTATAGCTTATCCCACAGTTCTATTAGTTCTTTGAATCTTATAGTTGTTTCTAATGATGAATTTGGGATTTGTAGAAAGAAGACTCATATGGAGGCTGAAACCACACCTTTCGATGTGTATATGAAAAATCAATGCTTTCATTGCCAAGGATTTAACCATTTTCAAGCTTAGAATCCCAAAAACAGAGTTATTACCCTTCATGATAGAAATGAGAGTGAATAGAAGTGTTGAAGTCTCAAAGTAGTTGACGCATGCTACCAAGGTGGAGAAACAAGTCAAAGTAAGAAACAAGCATTATAGCTTATCCCACAGTTCTGTTAGTTCTTTGAATCTTATAAGAGTTTCTAATGGTGAATTTGAGATTTGTAGAAAGAAGACTCATATGGAGGCTGAAACAACATGTTTGGATGTGAATATGAAGAATCAATGCTTTCATTGCCAAGGATTTAACCATTTTCAAGCTTAGAATCCTAAAAACAGAGTTATGACCCTTCATGATATAAATGAGAGTGAATAGAAGTGTTGAAGTCTCAAAGTAGTTGAAGCATGCTACCAAGGTGGAGAAGAAGTCAAGTAGAAACACATATTATAGCTTATCCCATTCTTTAGTTTCTTTGAAATCTTTTAGCGAGTTTTAACGATGAATTTGGGATTTGTAGAAGAAGACCTATCTGGAGGCTGAAATCATTCTTTTGGCATGTGAATATGAATTTCTTTCTGTTCAAGGATTTAACCATTTTTATAGCTTGAGGATCCTTGTCAAATCAGAGTTATGACCCTTCATGATAGATGTGAGCCAATAGTATGTTGAAGATCTCAAAGTAGTTGTCAAGCATGCTACCAAGGAAAAGCATGTTCCAATGTTAAAACTGAATGTATGTTATAATTATCCACAGTTTGTGAGTGCTTTGATCTTATAGAGTTTCTATGGTGAATCTTGGAATTTGAAATAGAAGACTCATATGGAAAACGATCACCTTTGGATGTAACAGATTGACCTCAACCATCAATACTCTTCACTTGAAAAGGATTGGTAGACACAATTGCAAAGTAAACTCAGAATCTTAAAAACTTTTCTTATACTTTTTATTGACCGCTCAGAGATTTGAAAAGGATAATCGCCTTGATATCAGATTGATCTTTGCTTGGTTTGCAACGCATCCATTCTTCATTTAGCTCCAGAAAATTTCCAGGCTCAAAGATCATTGGCATCGCTTCTGGTTTGCCCTTTCCTCCTTTCTAAATGCTTCATTGGTTCAAGAACAACATTTTTCTTAAGCCAAACATGGTAGAGCCATATTTTTGGTGCATGAAAACTCAGCGCTCCAATCTGTATATCTTGTATATTCACAGCAAAAAAAACAACAAAAGATCATAGGTGCCAAGGATATGCTCATTTAGTCTAGCAAACAGCTTTCCACTTAGTTCATCTAAAACAATTTTCAAATGCTCAGCATGATCATCTAAGTGTTTACTAAAATTCAGAGTGCTATCAAAGTAAACAATTTCTCTAAAGAATAATTCATCATTAGGTGAAGCACTAGCAGAATTAAAGAAAGTAGCAATATCCATAAGCACAAAATTTTTATTAGGTTCACTTCGTTTTATCAAACAAAAATCCTCCATGCCTAAAGAACTTTTTATACTCAAATTCCTCACGAGATGGAAACACATTTTTAAAATTATCATTTGAATCATAAATCATTCTAATGTGTTCAAGTTCCAGCAACTTAGCTTCTGGAATAAAAAGAAAAACATACCTTGGAATTATTGCATCAGCCACAATAATTTCCTTACCTTGTTTGTTTCGGGTGTCACAGGGAATTGTCTCCATGTTTGCTTTTTAAAACGCAATAGGCCGCTCTATGGCACAGCTTGGAAGTAGCAAGTCACAAGACTTCTTTGGAGGAATAACACTTCTGAAATCCTGAAAATTACAAGATATCTCCTTTCGGCAGCACGGTGCAAGGTTAGTAAAGCTCAAAAGAGTTTCTCTATCGACAAACTTACGCACATGTGGTTTAGAGAGTAAAGTTTGTTTCATCTCACCAGCCTTTGCGGAGTTAGAGTGAGTTGGTATAAGTTCCTTGCTAGGCATATTTTCTTTTTTGAACCGTGGAGGACCTTTGGAATTTGTTCCAGCTTGTCACACATGTGATGCTTCTCAGTTTCTGCATGCCTAGAGCTCGAACTAGCTTTTCTTCTCATTACGTCCAGGTAGTTCAGGGTGGTTGATAACTCCTTTGGACCTTCTGTGGTGTCTTTATGATCCTGCAAATGAGAAGAATGCTTACTCGGAGATGGTAGCTCCGATTGCAGCGTTAGTTAAACTCATAGGGGTTTCTTTTATCAATCGGAAAGAATCTTTTCTTTCGGAGGTAGAGAGTTTAGAGATTCACTTACAAACTGTCTTACTCTTTGCTTTACGATGAGCTGATCTTGTTGAATCTCATGTGGTTTCATTGCAACCAAACCATGCTTTCTGCCTTTGTACTTAAATGAATATCGTTTTTTGAGACCAGAATACTCATGGATTGCTTGATATTTGTTTCGCCACGGTTTTCCAAGGAGGATGTGACATGATTCCATCGGTTGAACATCACACAAAACCTCGTCTTCATATTTTCCAATGCATATAGAAATCGTCACCTGATGGCTCACTCTTAAGTTGTAATTATCATCGAGCCATGGGTGCTCCTTCACTGTCAGTCCAAGCTTCTTGACCATATATTCACTTGCCACATTGTTGGAACTCCTTTCATCAATCATAAGGCTGCATATCTTGCTTTGAACCTGGCACCTAGTGTAGAACAAATCCTTTCCTTCGTGAGTAGTCATTGCTGTACTGGATTTTTCTTTAATGATCAGCCATATCTGCCTGAAAACAACACAAAACAAACCCAGTAGCAAGTTCTTTTGAAAGCAAATCGATCGACACACAAAACACAACACACAGTTACAAGTTCTTCAAGTAACAACACAGATTGGACAGACAGACAGGGGTGCACTTAAAATTCGATTTAAATTTCAGTTTAACTCCAAAAATTCTGATTCCAATTTTAAACACAATTTAACTCATCCTAGTAATAGAATAAATGATTGAAACATCAAAATAAGTCACAAGTATTTCTAGAAAAATCGAGCAAGACAGAAGATGAACAGACAGTTTTCACCAAATCGTTTTTCCAGAACACAATGCAATCAAAATTCGATTAAAATTTCAGTTCAACTCCGAAAATTCTGATTTCAGTTTTAAAAACAAGTTAACTCATCCTAGCAACAGAATCAATGAACGAAACATCAAAACAAGTCACAAGCATTTCTACAAAAATCGAGCAATACAGAAGATGAACAGACAGTTTTCACAGAATCGTTTTTCGTAAAGATCCAGAATTCGAACAGGTATAACTATCAGAATACGACCTAGAACAAGACGATTCGACAGCAAATCTGAAAGATAAGACTCTGAATGACAAGATATGATCGGTTTTATCCAGATTTAAGGAACGACACGAGAATGAAAACACTTAACTTCTAACCTAGCTCTGATACCACTTGATGAGATCTTCCCTAGATCGGCACTTGAGAAGTTGAAAAGAGGATGGCCTTGCTGCAATGAACCAGAATCTCACTGATGCACTGACAAGGAATTTGATGGATTGAGAGAAACTTCCAAAGGCTGCGGAATTCCTTTGAACTTTCAAGCTTGATTCGTGCTATGGATATGACACACCAAAGCATTCACAAGTTGAATCTATAATATGACACATACAGATTCAGATCAAACAAAGGAAAGAGGTTTTTGATTAAAATGTTTGATAAGAAATCTCAGATCTGAAGAAACAAGGTAATAGAGGCTCAGATCTGCATGAGGCGAAGCCTTTGCATGATCGACAAGTGTCCTCAACAGAAATAAAATAGAAATAAAATAGAACTAAGTCTGAAACAGAAAGAACAAAGGCCAAAACGAAAATGGGCCTAAAAAGAAAGAAAAATGGGCCTAAAGATGGCTGAGCAGAGATCACGGATTTCAACAATGGGCAATGGCGTAAACGAAGGTTTGGAAGCCTCGCTACAACCTTGTCAAGAAAACCCAGTGGGAAAAACTTGACAAGGAAAAGAGCACTCACCAAAACCCCTTTTCCCATTGTTGAGATCACTTAGCTTGAATCAAAACCAAAGTGGTTTGATAAGCATTGTCTTGAAATTCCCGGATCAAATATCGTTGTTGGGCTGAGCCAAATCTTCATTGATGATTTTGTTCTTCTCCTTAGACTTTCTTGAAGCTTCCTTGAGTTGGATCCAGCTGGTTCATGCTTAGCTTCCTCGGCTACAAGCTCAGGTTCGAGTTCCATCTTCATGATCATATCATCCTCTTCCACTTGAAAAGGATTTGACCTCAAATCCGAACACTCTGCAAGGAAAAGGATTAAGTTAGAAAAATTGAAAAGTAAACTCAGATTGTACTCACCTTGCAAGCTTTTCTTATAAGCTTTTTTATTGACCGGCTCAGAGATTTGAAAAGGATAATCGCTTCTTGATATCAGATTGATCTTTGCTTGGTTTGGCAAACGTCCATTCTTCATTTGGCTCCAGAAATTTCCACCAGGCTCAAAGATCATTTGGCATCGCTTCTGGTTTGCTTGCTGCTCCTTTCTCAAATGCTTCATTGGTTCAAGAACCACCTTTGCCTTAAGCCAAACATGGTAGGGCCATATTCTTGGCGCATGCAAACTCAGCTCTCCAATCTGTATATCTTGTATATTCACAGCAAAAAACTCGAGACAAAAAGATCATAGGTGCCAAGGATATGCTCATTTCGACTAGCAAACAGATTTCCACTTAGATCATTTAAAACAATTTTCAAATGCTCAGCATGATCATCTAAGTATTTACTAAAATTCAGAGTGCTATCAAAGTAAACAATTTCTCTAAAGAATAATTCATCATTAGGTGAAGCACTAGCAGAATTAAAGAAAGTAGCAATATCCATAAGCACAAAATTTTTATTAGGTTCACTCGTTTTATCAAACAAAAATCCTCCATGCCTAAAGAACTTTTTATACTCAAATTCCTCACGAGATGGAAACACATTTTTAAAATTATCATTTGAATCATAAATCATTCTAATGTGTTCAAGTTCCAGCAACTTAGCTGGAATAAAAGAAAAAACATACCTTGGAATTATTGCATCAGCCACAATAATTTCCTTACCTTGTTTGTTTAGGGGTGTCACAGCGAATTGTCTCAATGTTTGCTTTTTCAAAGGCAATAGGACGCTCTATGGCACAGCTTGGAAGTAGCAAGTCACAAGACTTCTTTGGAGGAATAACACTTCTGAAATCCTGAAAATTACAAGATATCTCACTCGGCAGCACCGGTGCAAGGTTAGTAAAGCTCAAAAGAGTTTCTCTATAGACAAACTTACGCACATGTGGTTTAGAGAGTAAAGTTTGTTTCATCTCACCAGCCTTTGCTTGGAGTTAGAGTGAATAGTTATAAGTTCCTTGCTAGGCATATTTTCTTTTTTGAACCGTGAGGACCTTTTGGAATTTGTTTCAGCGTGTCTCACATTTGATGCTTCTCAGTTTCTTCATGCCTAGAGCTCGAACTAGCTTTTCTTCTCATTACGTCCAGGCAGTTCAGTGTGGTTGATAACTCCTTTGGACCTTCTGTGGTGTCTTTATGATCCTGCAAATGAGAAGAATGCTTACTCGGAGATGGTAGCTCGGTGCAACGTTAGTTAAACTCATAGGGTTTCTTTATCAATCGTAAGAATCTTTTCTTTTGGAGGAAGAGAGTTTAGAGATTCACTTACAAACTGGCTTACTCTTTGCTTTTACGATGAGCTGATCTTGTTGAATCTCATGTGGTTTCATTGCAACAAAACCATGCTTTCTTCCTTTGTACTTAAATGAATATCGTTTTTTGAACCAGAATACTCATGGATTGCTTGATATTTGTTTAGCCACGGTTTTCCAAGGAGGATGTGACATGATTCCATCGGTTGAACATCACACAAAACCTCGTCTTCATATTTTCCAATGCATATAGAAATCGTCACCTGATGGCTCACTCTTAAGTTGTAATTATCATCGAGCCATGGGTGCTCCTTCACTGTCAGTCCAAGCTTCTTGACCATATATTCACTTGCCACATTGTTGGAACTCCTTTCATCAATCATAAGGCTGCATATCTTGCTTTGAACCTGGCACCTAGTGTAGAACAAATCCTTTCCTTCGTGAGTAGTCATTGCTGTACTGGATTTTTCTTTAATGATCAGCCATATCTGCCTGAAAACAACACAAAACAAACCCAGTAGCAAGTTCTTTTGAAAGCAAATCGATCGCACACACAAAACACAACACGCAGTTACAAGTTCTTCAAGTAACAACACAGATTGGACAGACAGACAGGGGTGCACTTAAAATTCGATTTAAATTTCAGTTTAACTCCAAAAATTCTGATTCCAATTTTAAACACAATTTAACTCATCCTAGTAATAGAATAAATGATTGAAACATCAAAATAAGTCACAAGTATTTCTAGAAAAATCGAGCAATACAGAAGATGAACAGACAGTTTTCACAGAATCGTTTTTCGTAAAGATCCAGAATTCGAACAGGTATAACTATCAGAATACGACCTAGAACAAGACGATTCGACAGCAAATCTGAAAGATAAGACTCTGAATGACAAGATATGATCGGTTTTATCCAGATTTAAGGAACGACACGAGAACGAAAACACTTAACTTCTAAGCGCGGCTCTGATACCACTTGATGAGATCTTCCCTAGATCGGCACTTGAGAAGTTGAAAAGAGGATGGCCTTGCTGCAATGAACCAGAATCTCACTGATGCACTCGACAAGGAATTTGATGGATTGAGAGAAACTTCCAAAGGCTGCGGAATTCCTTTGAACTTTCAAGCTTGATTCGTGCTATGGATATGACACACCAAAGCATTCACAAGTTGAATCTATAATATGACACATACAGATTCAGATCAAACAAAGGAAAGAGGTTTTTGATTAAAATGTTTGATAAGAAATCTCAGATCTGAAGAAACAAGGTAATAGAGGCTCAGATCTGCATGAGGAAGCCTTTGCATGATCGACAAGTGTCCTCAACAGAAATAAAATAGAAATAAAATAGAACTAAGTCTGAAACAGAAAGAACAAAGGCCAAAACGAAAATGGGCCTAAAAAGAAAGAAAAATGGGCCTAAAGATGGCTGAGCATGAATCGGATTTCAACAATGGGCAATGGCGTAAAAGAAGGTTTGGAAGTCTCGCTAAAACCTTGTCAAGAAAACCCAGTGGGAAAAACTTGACAAGGGAAAAGAGCACTCACCAAAACCCCTTTTCCCATTGTTGAGATCACTTAGCTTGAATCAAAACCAAAGTGGTTTGATAAGCATTGTCTTGAAATTCCCGGATCAAATATCGTTGTTGGGCTGAGCCAAATCTTCATTGATGATTTTGTTCTTCTCCTTAGACTTTCTTGAAGCTTCCTTGAGTTGGATCCAGCTGGTTCATGCTTAGCTTCCTCGGCTACAAGCTCAGGTTCGAGTTCCATCTTCATGATCATATCAATAAGAGTTTCTAATGGTGAATTTGGGATTTGTAGAAAGAAGACTCATATGGAGGCTGAAACAACACCTTTGGATGTGAATATGAAAAATCAATGCTTTCATTTCCAAGGATTTAACCATTTTCAAGCTTAGAATCCTAAAAACAGAGTTATTACCCTTCATGATAGAAATGAGAGTGAATAGAAGTGTTGAAGTCTCAAAGTAGTTGAAGCATGCTACCAAGGTGGAGAAGCAAGTCAAAGTAAGAAACAAATATTATAGCTTATCCCACAGTTCTATTAGTTCTTTGAATCTTATAGTTGTTTCTAATGATGAATTTGGGATTTGTAGAAAGAAGACTCATATGGAGGCTGAAACCACACCTTTCGATGTGTATATGAAAAATCAATGCTTTCATTGCCAAGGATTTAACCATTTTCAAGCTTAGAATCCCAAAAACAGAGTTATTACCCTTCATGATAGAAATGAGAGTGAATAGAAGTGTTGAAGTCTCAAAGTAGTTGACGTATGCTACCAAGGTGGAGAAACAAGTGAAAGTAAGAAACAAGCATTATAGCTTATCCCACAGTTCTGTTAGTTCTTTGAATCTTATAAGAGTTTCTAATGGTGAATTTGGGATTTGTAGAAAGAAGACTCATATGGAGGCTGAAACAACACCTTTGGATGTGAATATGAATAATCAATGCTTTCATTGCCAAGGATTTAACCATTTTCAAGCTTAGAATCCCAAAAACAGAGTTATGACCCTTCATGATAGAAATGAGAGTGAATAGAAGTGTTGAAGTCTCAAAGTAGTTGAAGCATGCTACCAAGGTGGAGAAGCAAGTCAAAGTAAGAAACAAATATTATAGCTTATCCCGAAGTTCTGTTAGTTCTTTGAATCTTATAAGAGTTTCTAATGGTGAATTTGGGATTTGTAGAAAGAAGACTCATATGGAGGCTGAAACAACACCTTTGGATGTGAATATGAAAAATCAATGCTTTCATTGCCAAGGATTTAACCATTTTCAAGCTTAGAATCCCAAAAACAGAGTTATGACCCTTCATGATAGAAATGAGAGTGAATAGAAGTGTTGAAGTCTCAAAGTAGTTGAAGCATGCTACCAAGGTGGAGAAGCAAGTCAAAGTAAGAAACAAATATTATAGCTTATCCCACAGTTCTATTAGTTCTTTGAATCTTATAGGAGTTTCTAATGATGAATTTGGGATTTGTAGAAAGAAGACTCATATGGAGGCTGAAACAACACCTTTGGATGTGAATATGAAGAATCAATGCTTTCATTGCCAAGGATTTAACCATTTTCAAGCTTAGAATCCCAAAAACAGAGTTATTACCCTTCATGATAGAAATGAGAGTGAATAAAAGTGTTGAAGTCTCAAAGTAGTTGACGCATGCTACCAAGGTGGAGAAACAAGTCAAAGTAAGAAACAAGCATTATAGCATACCCCACAGTTCTGTTAGTTCTTTGAATCTTATAAGAGTTTCTAATGGTGAATTTGGGATTTGTAGAAAGAAGACTCATATGGAGGCTGAAACAACACCTTTGGATGTGAATATGAAAAATCAATGCTTTCATTTCCAAGGATTTAACCATTTTCAAGCTTAGAATCCTAAAAACAGAGTTATTACCCTTCATGATAGAAATGAGAGTGAATAAAAGTGTTGAAGTCTCAAAGTAGTTGAAGCATGCTACCAAGGTGGAGAAGCAAGTCAAAGTAAGAAACAAATATTATAGGTTATCCCACAGTTCTATTAGTTCTTTGAATCTTATAGGAGTTTCTAATGGTGAATTTGGGATTTGTAGAAAGAAGACTCATATGGAGGCTGAAACCACACCTTTGGATGTGAATATGAAGAATCAATGCTTTCATTGCCAAGGATTTAACCATTTTCAAGCTTAGAATCCCAAAAACAGAGTTATGACCCTTCATGATAGAAATGAGAGTGAATAGAAGTGTTGAAGTCTCAAAGTAGTTGAAGCATGCTACCAAGGTGGAGAAGCAAGTCAAAGTAAGAAACAAATATTATAGCTTATCCCGAAGTTCTGTTAGTTCTTTGAATCTTATAAGAGTTTCTAATGGTGAATTTGGGATTTGTAGAAAGAAGACTCATATGGAGGCTGAAACAACACCTTTGGATGTGAATATGAAGAATCAATGCTTTCATTGCCAAGGATTTAACCATTTTCAAGCTTAGAATCCCAAAAACAGAGTTATGACCCTTCATGATAGAAATGAGAGTGAATAGAAGTGTTGAAGTCTCAAAGTAGTTGAAGCATGCTACCAAGGTGGAGAAGCAAGTCAAAGTAAGAAACAAATATTATAGCTTATCCCGAAGTTCTGTTAGTTCTTTGAATCTTATAAGAGTTTCTAATGGTGAATTTGGGATTTGTAGAAAGAAGACTCATATGGAGGCTGAAACAACACCTTTGGATGTGAATATGAATAATCAATGCTTTCATTGCCAAGGATTTAACCATTTTCAAGCTTAGAATCCCAAAAACAGAGTTATGACCCTTCATGATAGAAATGAGAGTGAATAGAAGTGTTGAATTCTCAAAGTAGTTGATGCATGCTACCAAGGTGGAGAAACAAGTCAAAGTAAGAAACAAGCATTATAGCTTATCCCACAGTTCTGTTAGTTCTTTGAATCTTATAAGAGTTTCTAATGGTGAATTTGGGATTTGTAGAAAGAAGATTTATATGGAGGCTGAAACAACACCTTTGGATGTGAATATGAAAAATCAATGCTTTCATTGCCAAGGATTTAACCATTTTCAAGCTTAGAATCCCAAAAACAGAGTTATGACCCTTCATGATAGAAATGAGAGTGAATAGAAGTGTTGAAGTCTCAAAGTAGTTGACGCATGCTACCAAGGTGGAGAAACAAGTCAAAGTAAGAAACAAGCATTATAGCTTATCCCACAGTTCTGTTAGTTCTTTGAATCTTATAAGAGTTTCTAATGGTGAATTTGGGATTTGTAAAAAGAAGACTCATATTGAGGCTGAAACAACACCTTTGGATGTGAATATGAATAATCAATGCTTTTATTGCCAAGGATTTAACCATTTTCAAGCTTAGAATCCCAAAAACAGAGTTATGACCCTTCATGATAGAAATGAGAGTGAATAGAAGTGTTGAAGTCTCAAAGTAGTTGAAGCATGCTACCAAGGTGGAGAAACAAGTCAAAGTAAGAAACAAGCATTATAGCTTATCCCACAGTTCTGTTAGTTCGTTGAATCTTATAAGAGTTTCTAATGGTGAATTTGGGATTTGTAGAAAGAAGACTCATATGGAGGCTGAAACAACACCTTTGGATGTGAATATGAAGAATCAATGCTTTCATTGCCAAGGATTTAACCATTTTCAAGCTTAGAATCCCAAAAACAGAGTTATGACCCTTCATGATAAAAATGAGAGTGAATAGAAGTGTTGAAGTCTCAAAGTAGTTGACGCATGCTACCAAGGTGGAGAAACAAGTCAAAGTAAGAAACAAATATTATAGCTTATCCCGAAGTTCTGTTAGTTCTTTGAATCTTATAAGAGTTACTAATGGTGAATTTGGGATTTGTAGAAAGATGACTCATATGGAGGCTGAAACAACACCTTTGGATGTGAATATGAATAATCAATGCTTTCATTGCCAAGGATTTAACCATTTTCAAGCTTAGAATCCCAAAAAACAGAGTTATGACCCTTCATGATAGAAATGAGAGTGAATAGAAGTGTTGAAGTCTCAAAGTAGTTGAAGCATGCTACCAAGGTGGAGAAGCAAGTCAAAGTAAAAAACAAATATTATAGCTTATCCCGAAGTTCTGTTAGTTCTTTGAATCTTATAATAGTTTCTAATGGTGAATTTGGTATTTGTAGAATGAAGACTCATATGGAGGCTGAAACAACATCTTAGGATGTGAATATGAATAATCAATGCTTTCATTGCCAAGGATTTAACCATTTTCAAGCTTAGAATCCCAAAAACAGAGTTATGACCCTTCATGATAGAAATGAGAGTGAATAGAAGTGTTGAAGTCTCAAAGTAGTTGAAGCATGCTACCAAGGTGGAGAAGCAAGTCAAAGTAAGAAACAAATATTATAGCTTATCCCGAAGTTCTGTTAGTTCTTTGAATCTTATAAGAGTTTCTAATGGTGAATTTGGGATTTGTAGAAAGAAGACTCATATGGAGGCTGAAACAACACCTTTGGATGTGAATATGAAAAATCAATGCTTTCATTGCCAAGGATTTAACCATTTTCAAGCTTAGAATCCCAAAAACAGAGTTATGACCCTTCATGATAGAAATGAGAGTGAATAGAAGTGTTGAATTCTCAAAGTAGTTGATGCATGCTACCAAGGTGGAGAAGCAAGTCAGAGTAAGAAAGAAGTATTATACGTTATCCGACAGTTCTATTAGTTCTTTGAATCTTATAGGAGTTTCTAATAGTGAATTTGGGATTTGTAGAAAGAAGACTCATATGGAGGCTGAAACAACACCTTTGGATGTGAATATGAAAAATCAATGGTTTCATTTCCAAGGATTTAACCATTTTCGAGCTTAGAATCCTAAGAACAGAGTTATTACCCTTCATGATAGAAATGAGAGTGATTAGAAGTGTTGAAGTCTCAAAGTAGTTGATGCATGCTACCAAGGTGGAGAAGCAAGTCAAAGTAAGAAACAAATATTATAGCTTATCCCACAGTTCTATTAGTTCTTTGAATCTTATAGGAGTTTCTAATGATGAATTTGGGATTTGTAGAAAGAAGACTCATATGGAGGCTGAAACAACACCTTTGGATGTGAATATGAAAAATCAATGCTTTCATTGCCAAGGATTTAACCATTTTCAAGCTTAGAATCCTAAAAACAGAGTTATTACCCTTCATGATAGAAATGAGAGTGAATAGAAGTGTTGAAGTCTCAAAGTAGTTGAAGCATGCTACCAAGGTGGAGAAACATGTCAAAGTAAGAAACAAGCATTATAGCTTATCCCACAGTTCTGTTAGTTCTTTGAATCTTATAAGAGTTTCTAATGGTGAATTTGTGATTTGTAGAAAGAAGACTCATATGGAGGCTGAAACAACACCTTTGGATGTGAATATGAAAAATCAATGCTTTCATTGCCAAGGATTTAACCATTTTCAAGCTTAGAATCCCAAAAACAGAGTTATGACCCTTCATGATAGAAATGAGAGTGAATAGAAGTGTTGAAGTCTCAAAGTAGTTGAAGCATGCTACCAAGGTGGAGAAACAAGTCAAAGTAAGAAACAAGCATTATAGCTTATCCCACAGTTCTGTTAGTTCTTTGAATCTTATAAGAGTTTCTAATGGTGAATTTGGGATTTGTAGAAAGAAGACTCATATGGAGGCTGAAACAACACCTTTGGATGTGAATATGAAAAATCAATGCTTTCATTTCCAAGGATTTAACCATTTTCAAGCTTAGAATCCTAAAAACAGAGTTATTACCCTTCATGATAGAAATGAGAGTGAATAGAAGTGTTGAAGTCTCAAAGTAGTTGAAGCATGCTACCAAGGTGGAGAAGCAAGTCAAAGTAAGAAACAAATATTATAGCTTATCCCACAGTTCTATTAGTTCTTTGAATCTTATAGGAGTTTCTAATGATGAATTTGGGATTTGTAGAAAGAAGACTCATATGGAGGCTGAAACAACACCTTTGGATGTGAATATGAAGAATCAATGCTTTCATTGCCAAGGATTTAACCATTTTCAAGCTTAGAATCCCAAAAACAGAGTTATGACCCTTCATGATTGAAATGAGAGTGAATAGAAGTGTTGAAGTCTCAAAGTAGTTCAAGCATGCTACCAAGGTGGAGAAACAAGTCAAAGTAAGAAACAAGCATTATAGCTTATCCCACAGTTCTGTTAGTTCTTTGAATCTTATAAGAGTTTCTAATGGTGAATTTGGGATTTGTAGAAAGAAGACTCATATGGAGGCTGAAACAACACCTTTGGATGTGAATATGAAAAATCAATGCTTTCATTGCCAAGGATTTAACCATTTTTAAGCTTAGAATCCCAAAAACAGAGTTATGACCCTTCATGATAGAAATGAGAGTGAATAGAAGTGTTGAATTCTCAAAGTAGTTGATGCATTCTACCAAGGTGGAGAAACAAGTCAAAGTAAGAAACAAGCATTATAGCTTATCCTATAGTTCTGTTAGTTCTTTGAATCTTATAAGAGTTTCTAATGGTGAATTTGGGATTTGTAGAAAGAAGACTCATATGGAGGCTGAAACAACACCTTTGGATGTGAATATGAATAATCAATGCTTTCATTGCCAAGGATTTAACCATTTTCAAGCTTAGAATCCCAAAAAACAGAGTTATGACCCTTCATGATAGAAATGAGAGTGAATAGAAGTGTTGAAGTCTCAAAGTAGTTGACGCATGCTACCAAGGTGGAGAAACAAGTCAAAGTAAGAAACAAGCATTATAGCTTATCCCACAGTTCTGTTAGTTCTTTGAATCTTATAAGAGTTTCTAATGGTGAATTTGTGATTTTTAGAAAGAAGACTCTTATGGAGGCTGAAACAACACCTTTGGATGTGAATATGAAGAATCAATGCTTTCATTGCCAAGGATTTAACCATTTTCAAGCTTAGAATCCAAAAAACAGAGTTATTACCCTTCATGATAGAAATGAGAGTGAATAGAAGTGTTGAAGTCTCAAAGTAGTTGAAGCATGCTACCAAGGTGGAGAAGCAAGTCAAAGTAAGAAACAAATATTATAGCTTATCCCGAAGTTCTGTTAGTTCTTTGAATCTTATAAGAGTTTCTAATGGTGAATTTGGGATTTGTAGAAAGAAGACTCATATGGAGGCTGAAACAACACCTTTGGATGTGAATATGAATAATCAATGCTTTCATTGCCAAGGATTTAACCATTTTCAAGCTTAGAATCCCAAAAACAGAGTTATGACCCTTCATGATAGAAATGAGAGTGAATAGAAGTGTTGAATTCTCAAAGTAGTTGATGCATGCTACCAAGGTGGAGAAACAAGTCAAAGTAAGAAACAAGCATTATAGCTTATCCCACAGTTCTGTTAGTTCTTTGAATCTTATAAGAGTTTCTAATGGTGAATTTGGGATTTGTAGAAAGAAGACTCATATGGAGGCTGAAACAACACCTTTGGATGTGAATATGAAAAATCAATGCTTTCATTTCCAAGGATTTAACCATTTTCAAGCTTAGAATCCTAAAAACAGAGTTATTACCCTTCATGATAGAAATGAGAGTGAATAGAAGTGTTGAAGTCTCAAAGTAGTTGAAGCATGCTACCAAGGTGGAGAAGCAAGTCAAAGTAAGAAACAAATATTATAGCTTATCCCGAAGTTCTGTTAGTTCTTTGAATCTTATAAGAGTTTCTAATGGTGAATTTGGGATTTGTAGAAAGAAGACTCATATGGAGGCTGAAACAACACCTTTGGATGTGAATATGAAGAATCAATGCTTTCATTGCCAAGGATTTAACCATTTTCAAGCTTAGAATCCCAAAAACAGAGTTATGACCCTTCATGATAGAAATGAGAGTGAATAGAAGTGTTGAAGTCTCAAAGTAGTTGACGCATGCTACCAAGGTGGAGAAACAAGTCAAAGTAAGAAACAAGCATTATAGCTTATCCCACAGTTCTGTTAGTTCTTTGAATCTTATAAGAGTTTCTAATGGTGAATTTGGGATTTGTAGAAAGAAGATTCATATGGAGGCTAAAACAACACCTTTGGATGTGAATATGAATAATCAATGCTTTCATTGCCAAGGATTTAACCATTTTCAAGCTTAGAATCCCAAAAACAGAGTTATGACCCTTCATGATAGAAATGAGAGTGAATAGAAGTGTTGAAGTCTTAAAGTAGTTGAAGCATGCTACCAAGGTGGAGAAACAAGTCAAAGTAAGAAACAACCATTATAGCTTATCCCACAGTTCTGTTAGTTCGTTGAATCTTATAAGAGTTTCTAATGGTGAATTTGGGATTTGTAGAAAGAAGACTCATATGGAGGCTGAAACAACACCTTTGGATGTGAATATGAATAATCAATGCTTTCATTGCCAAGGATTTAACCATTTTCAAGCTTAGAATCCTAAAAACAGAGTTATGACCCTTCATGATAGAAATGAGAGTGAATAGAAGTGTTGAAGTCTCAAAGTAGTTGAAGCATGCTACCAAGGTGGAGAAACAAGTCAAAGTAAGAAACAAGCATTATAGCTTATCCCACAGTTCTGTTAGTTCTTTGAATCTTATAAGAGTTTCTAATGGTGAATTTGGGATTTGTAAAAAGAAGACTCATATTGAGGCTGAAACAACACCTTTGGATGTGAATATGAATAATCAATGCTTTCATTGCCAAGGATTTAACCATTTTCAAGCTTAGAATCCCAAAAACAGAGTTATTACCCTTCATGATAGAAATGAGAGTGAATAGAAGTGTTGAAGTCTCAAAGTAGTTGAAGCATGCTACCAAGGTGGAGAAGCAAGTCAAAGTAAGAAACAAATATTATAGCTTATCCCGAAGTTCTGTTAGTTCTTTGAATCTTATAAGAGTTTCTAATGGTGAATTTGGGATTTGTAGAAAGAAGACTCATATGGAGGCTGAAACAACACCTTTGGATGTGAATATGAATAATCAATGCTTTCATTGCCAAGGATTTAACCATTTTCAAGCTTAGAATCCCAAAAACAGAGTTATGACCCTTCATGATAGAAATGAGAGTGAATAAAAGTGTTGAATTCTCAAAGTAGTTGATGCATGGTACGAAGGTGGAGAAACAAGTCAAAGTAAGAAACAAGCATTATAGCTTATCCCACAGTTCTGTTAGTTCTTTGAATCTTATAAGAGTTTCTAATGGTGAATTTGGGATTTGTAGAAAGAAGACTCATATGGAGGCTGAAACAACACCTTTGGATGTGAATATGAAAAATCAATGCTTTCATTGCCAAGGATTTAACCATTTTCAAGCTTAGAATCCCAAAAACAGAGTTATTACCCTTCATGATAGAAATGAGAGTGAATAGAAGTGTTGAAGTCTCAAAGTAGTTGAAGCATGCTACCAAGGTGGAGAAGCAAGTCAAAGTAAGAAACAAATATTATAGCTTATCCCGAAGTTCTGTTAGTTCTTTGAATCTTATAAGAGTTTCTAATGGTGAATTTGGGATTTGTAGAAAGAAGACTCATATGGAGGCTGAAACAACACCTTTGGATGTGAATATGAAAAACAATGCTTTCATTGCCAAGGATTTAACCATTTTCAAGCTTAGAATCCCAAAAACAGAGTTATGACCCTTCATGATAGAAATGAGAGTGAATAGAAGTGTTGAAGTCTCAAAGTAGTTGAAGCATGCTACCAAGGTGGAGAAACAAGTCAAAGTAAGAAACAAGCATTATAGCTTATCCCGAAGTTCTGTTAGTTCTTTGAATCTTATAAGAGTTTCTAATGGTGAATTTGGGATTTGTAGAAAGAAGACTCATATGGAGGCTGAAACAACACCTTTGGATGTGAATATGAAGAATCAATGCTTTCATTGCCAAGGATTTAACCATTTTCAAGCTTAGAATCCTAAAAACAGAGTTATGACCCTTCATGATAGAAATGAGAGTGAATAGAAGTGTTGAAGTCTCAAAGTAGTTGAAGCATGCTACCAAGGTGGAGAAGCAAGTCAAAGTAAGAAACAAATATTATAGCTTATCCCGAAGTTCTGTTAGTTCTTTGAATCTTATAAGAGTTTCTAATGGTGAATTTGGGATTTGTAGAAAAAAGAGTCTTATGGAGGCTAAAACAACACCTTTGGATGTGAATATGAATAATCAATGCTTTCATTGCCAAGGATTTAACCATTTTCAAGCTTAGAATCCCAAAAACAGAGTTATGACCCTTCATGATAGAAATGAGAGTGAATAGAAGTGTTGAAGTCTCAAAGTAGTTGAAGCATGCTACCAAGGTGGAGAAACAAGTCAAAGTAAGAAACAAGCATTATAGCTTATCCCACAGTTCTGTTAGTTCTTTGAATCTTATAAGAGTTTCTAATGGTGAATTTGGGATTTGTAGAAAGAAGACTCATATGGAGGCTGAAACAACACCTTTGGATGTGAATATGAATAATCAATGCTTTCATTGCCAAGGATTTAACCATTTTCAAGCTTAGAATCCCAAAAACATAGTTATGACCCTTCATGATTGAAATGAGAGTGAATAGAAGTGTTGAAGTCTCAAAGTAGTTCAAGCATGCTACCAAGGTGGAGAAACAAGTGAAAGTAAGAAACGAGCATTATAGCTTATCCCACAATTCTGTTAGTTCTTTAAATTTTATAAGAGTTTCTAATGGTGAATTTGGGATTTGTAGAAAAAAGACTCATATGGAGGCTGAAACCACACCTTTCGATGTGTATATGAAGAATCAATGCTTTCATTGCCAAGGATTTAACCATTTTCAAGCTTAGAATCCCAAAAACAGAGTTATCACCCTTCATGATAGAAATGATAGTGAATAGAAGTGTTGAAGTCTCAAAGTAGTGGAAGCATGCTAGCAAGGTGGAGAAGCAAGTCAAAGTAAGAAACAAATATTATAGCTTATCCCGAAGTTCTATTAGTTCTTTGAATCTCATAAGAGTTTCTAATGGTGAATTTGTGATTTGTAGAAAGAAGACTCATATGGAGGCTAAAACAACACCTTTGGATGTGAATATGAAAATTCAATGCTTTCATTGCCAAGGATTTAACCATTTTCAAGCTTAGAATCCCAAAAACAGAGTTATGACCCTTCATGATAGAAATGAGAGTGAATAGAAGTGTTGATGTCCCAAAGTAGTTGAAGCATGCTACCAAGGTGGAGAAGCAAGTCAAAGTAAGAAACAAATATTATAGCTTATCCCGAAGTTCTGTTAGTTCTTTGAATCTTATAAGAGTTTCTAATGGTGAATTTGGGATTTGTAGAAAGAAGACTCATATGGAGGCTGAAACAACACCTTTGGATGTGAATATGAAGAATCAATGCTTTCATTGCCAAGGATTTAACCATTTTCAAGCTTAGAATCCCAAAAACAGAGTTATGACCCTTCATGATAGAAATGAGAGTGAATAGAAGTGTTGAAGTCTCAAAGTAGTTGAAGCATGCTACCAAGGTGGAGAAGCAAGTCAAAGTAAGAAACAAATATTATAGCTTATCCCGAAGTTCTGTTAGTTCTTTGAATCTTATAAGAGTTTCTAATGGTGAATTTGGGATTTGTAGAAAGAAGACTCATATGGAGGCTGAAACAACACCTTTGGATGTGAATATGAAAAATCAATGCTTTCATTGCCAAGGATTTAACCATTTTCAAGCTTAGAATCCCAAAAACAGAGTTATGACCCTTCATGATAAAAATGAGAGTGAATAGAAGTGTTGAAGTCTCAAAGTAGTTGACGCATGCTACCAAGGTGGAGAAACAAGTCAAAGTAAGAAACAAGTATTATAGCTTATCCCACAGTTCTATTAGTTCTTTGAATCTTATAGGATTTTCTAATGGTGAATTTGGGATTTGTAGAAAGAAGATTCCTATGGAGGCTGAAACAACACCTTTGGATGTGAATATGAATAATCAATGCTTTCATTGCCAAGGATTTAACCATTTTCCAAGCTTAGAATCCCAAAAACAGAGTTATGACCCTTCATGATTGAAATGAGAGTGAATAGAAGTGTTGAAGTCTCAAAGTAGTTCAAGCATGCTACCAAGGTGGAGAAACAAGTCAAAGTAAGAAACAAGCATTATAGCTTATCCCACAGTTCTGTTAGTTCTTTGAATCTTATAAGAGTTTCTAAAGGTGAATTTGGGATTTGTAGAAAGAAGACTCATATGGAGGCTGAAAAAACACCTTTGGATGTGAATATGAAGAATCAATGCTTTCATTGCCAAGGATTTAACCATTTTCAAGCTTAGAATCCTAAAAACAGAGTTATGACCCTTCATGATAGAAATGAGAGTGAATAGAAGTGTTGAACTCTCAAAGTAGTTAACGCATGCTACCAAGGTGGAGAAACAAGTCAAAGTAAGAAACGAGCATTATAGCTTATCCCGAAGTTCAGTTAGTTCTTTGAATCTTATAAGAGTTTCTATGGTGAATTTGGGATTTGTAGAAAGAAGACCCATATGGAGGCTGAAACAACACCTTTGTATGTGAATATGAATAATCAATGCTTTCATTGCCAAGGATTTAACCATTTTCAAGCTTAGAATCCCAAAAACAGAGTTATGACCCTTCATGATATAAATGAGAGTGAATAGAAGTGTTGAAGTCTCAAAGTAGTTGAAGCATGCTACCAAGGTGGAGAAGCAAGTCAAAGTAAGAAACAAATATTATAGCTTATCCCGAAGTTCTATTAGTTCTTTGAATCTTATAAGAGTTTCTAATGGTGAATTTGGGATTTGTAGAAAGAAAATTCATATGGAGGCTAAAACAACACCTTTGGATGTGAATATGAATAATCAATGCTTTCATTGCCAAGGATTTAACCATTTTTAAGCTTAGAATCCCAAAAACAGAGTTATTACCCTTCACGATAGAAATGAGAGTGAATAGAAGTGTTGAAGTCTCAAAGTAGTTGAAGCATGCTACCAAGGTGGAGAAACAAGTCAAAGTAAGAAACAAGCATTATAGCTTATCCTACAGTTGTGTTAGTTCTTTGAATCTTATAAGAGTTTCTAATGGTGAATTTGGGATTTGTAGAAAGAAGACTCATATGGAGGCTGAAACAACACCTTTGGATGTGAATATAAAGAATCAATGCTTTCATTGCCAAGGATTTAACCATTTTCAAGCTTAGAATCCCAAAAACAGAGTTATGACCCTTCATGATAGAAATGAGAGTGAATAGAAGTGTTGAAGTCTCAAAGTAGTTGAAGCATGCTACCAAGGTGGAGAAGCAAGTCAAAGTAAGAAACAAATATTATAGCTTATCCCGAAGTTCTGTTAGTTCTTTGAATCTTATAAGAGTTACTAATGGTGAATTTGGGATTTGTAGAAAAAAGAGTCTTATGGAGGCTAAAACAACACCTTTGGATGTGAATATGAATAATCAATGCTTTCATTGCCAAGGATTTAACCATTTTCAAGCTTAGAATCCCAAAAAACAGAGTTATGACTCTTCATGATAGAAATAAGAGTGAATAGAAGTGTTGAAGTCTCAAAGTAGTTGACGCATGCTACCAAGGTGGAGAAACAAGTCAAAGTAAGAAACAAGCATTATAGCTTATCCCACAGTTCTGTTAGTTCTTTGAATCTTATAAGAGTTTCTAATGGTGAATTTGGGATTTGTAAAAAGAAGACTCATATGGAGGCTGAAACAACACCTTTGGATGTGAATATGAATAATCAATGCTTTCATTGCCAAGGATTTAACCATTTTCAAGCTTAGAATCCCAAAAACAGAGTTATGACCCTTCATGATTGAAATGAGAGTGAATAGAAGTGTTGAAGTCTCAAAGTAGTTCAAGCATGCTACCAAGGTGGAGAAACAAGTCAAAGTAAGAAACGAGCATTATAGCTTATCCCACAATTCTGTTAGTTCTTTGAATCTTATAAGAATTTCTAATGGTGAATTTGGGATTTGTAGAGAGAAGACTCTTATGGAGGCTGAAACAACACCTTTGGATGTGAATATGAAGATTCAATGCTTTCATTGCCA
Source organism: Cardamine occulta (assembly GCA_028015245.1). Lineage (NCBI taxonomy): Eukaryota > Viridiplantae > Streptophyta > Magnoliopsida > Brassicales > Brassicaceae > Cardamine > Cardamine occulta. The sequence goes on from CM051376.1 coordinate 20,907,696, forward strand.
AGGATTTAACCATTTTCAAGCTTAGAATCATAAAAACAGAGTTATCACCCTTCATGATAGAAATGATAGTGAATAGAAGTGTTGAAGTCTCAAAGTAGTGGAAGCATGCTAGCAAGGTGGAGAAGCAAGTCAAAGTAAGAAACAAATATTATAGCTTATCCCGAAGTTCTATTAGTTCTTTGAATCTCATAAGAGTTTCTAATGGTGAATTTGTGATTTGTAGAAAGAAGACTCATATGGAGGCTAAAACAACACCTTTGGATGTGAATATGAAAATTCAATGCTTTCATTGCCAAGGATTTAACCATTTTCAAGCTTAGAATCGCAAAAATAGAGTTATGACCCTTCATGATAGAAATGAGAGTGAATAAAATTGTTGATGTCTCAAAGTAATTGACGCATGCTACCAAGGTGGAGAAACAAGTCAAAGTAAGAAACAAATATTATAGCTTATCCCGAAGTTCTGTTAGTTCTTTGAATCTTATAAGAGTTTCTAATGGTGAATTTGGGATTTGTAGAAAGAAGACTCATATGGAGGCTGAAACAACACCTTTGGATGTGAATATGAAGAATCAATGCTTTCATTGCCAAGGATTTAACCATTTTCAAGCTTAGAATCCCAAAAACAGAGTTATGACCCTTCATGATAGAAATGAGAGTGAATAGAAGTGTTGAAGTCTCAAAGTAGTTGAAGCATGCTACCAAGGTGGAGAAGCAAGTCAAAGTAAGAAACAAATATTATAGCTTATCCAACAGTTCTGTTAGTTCTTTGAATCTTATAAGAGTTTCTAATGGTGAATTTGGGATTTGTAGAAAGAAGACTCATATGGAGGCTGAAACAACACCTTTGGATGTGAATATGAAAAATCAATGCTTTCATTGCCAAGGATTTAACCATTTTCAAGCTTAGAATCCTAAAAACAGAGTTATTACCCTTCATGATAGAAATGAGAGTGAATAGAAGTGTTGAAGTCTCAAAGTAGTTGAAGCATGCTACCAAGGTGGAGAAGCAAGTCAAAGTAAGAAACAAGTATTATAGCTTATCCCACAGTTCTATTAGTTCTTTGAATCTTATAGGATTTTCTAATGGTGAATTTGGGATTTGTAGAAAGAAGACTCATATGGAGGCTGAAACAACACCTTTGGATGTGAATATGAATAATCAATGCTTTTATTGCCAAGGATTTAACCATTTTCAAGCTTAGAATCCCAAAAACAGAGTTATGACCCTTCATGATAGAAATGAGAGTGAATAGAAGTGTTGAATTCTCAAAGTAGTTGAAGCATGCTACCAAGGTGGAGAAACAAGTCAAAGTAAGAAACAAGCATTATAGCTTATCCCACAGTTCTGTTAGTTCTTTGAATCTTATAAGAGTTTCTAATGGTGAATTTGGGATTTGTAGAAAGAAGACTCATATGGAGGCTGAAACAACACCTTTGGATGTGAATATGAATAATCAATGCTTTCATTGCCAAGGATTTAACCATTTTCAAGCTTAGAATCCCAAAAACAGAGTTATGACCCTTCATGATTGAAATGAGAGTGAATAGAAGTGTTGAAGTCTCAAAGTAGTTGAAGCATGCTACCAAGGTGGAGAAGCAAGTCAAAGTAAGAAACAAATATTATAGCTTATCTTGAAGTTCAGTTAGTTCTTTGAATCTTATAAGAGTTTCTAATGGTGAATTTGGGATTTGTAGTAAGAAGACTCATATGGAGGCTGAAACAACACCTTTGGATGTGAATATGAATAATCAATGCTTTCATTGCCAAGGATTTAACCATTTTCAAGCTTAGAATCCCAAAAACAGAGTTATGACCCTTCATGATAGAAATGAGAGTGAATAGAAGTGTTGAAGTCTCAAAGTAGTTGAAGCATGCTACCAAGGTGGAGAAGCAAGTCAAAGTAAGAAACAAATATTATAGCTTATCCCGAAGTT
>CM051377.1:0-15451 GCA_028015245.1 Cardamine occulta
CGGCGTAGTGGCGGTCAACCTCTATATGTTTTGTTCTTTCATTGGAACACTGAGTTGGATGCTATGTGTATTGCCGCTGATTATCACAATGTAAGACAATAGGCTGAGATGATTCAATACCAAGATCTTTCAGAAGATTCTTTAACGAAGACAAGCTCTCCGGTAATGTTTGCCATGGCTCGGTGATACGCCCTCAGCACTTGATCTTGAGATAACATTCTGTTTCTTGCTCTTCAGTTCAGCCGAGTTACCTCCAATAAGGTACAATACCAGTTTGTAGACTTCATATCAATTTTATCTCCTGCCCAATCAGCATCACAGTACCCCCAATATCAGTGTTGGAGTTAAAGCCCATCCATATACCTTTGCCTGGTGATGTGATTCTCCTAACACCGAAGAAAACCCACGTGCCTTGTTCAGATCAAATGAAGTCCAAGCTCAATTTTCACATTTCAACAACAACTTGGACTATAATTTCAACTTATCAGAGGTTCATATCGAACTGGAATCAGTCCAATCCGAGTTTAGGTGAAGAGTTATTCAACTTCCAAGTCAAGTGATTCCCAGCTCCGTGATTCAGAGTATCGTCGTTGAATAATTAGTTCCAAAAGAAACCAGAAGGAATCAAGCTTAAGAGACAAATTATTCTGGAATCTTGAATCATCAAAGGATCTGGGAAAATTGGAATCACAATAACGGCGATTCAGACTTGGGAGATATGAATTTTACAATTCAATGGATCTGCTTCGGCCCTATTAGCGACTGAGCCAAAGATTATGATGCACAGCCCAACTCAGGTACGATCTTGATGTAAAACAAATTGGAGAATCTTGTTGGATCTCCAGGGTTTCAACAAAGCCCAAGAAAAGAAAATTCCATCGGATGAGAAAGATACACTCTATTTGCCAAGATGGGTCACTCTGGTTCAAAACTTGAAGAGTTCTATACCCATTGGTTTGCAAGCTTCCAGACTTATGTTTGGCATCCAGGAGTATTTCTACCAAGTCCAAAGGCCCAAATAGTGATCCATTTCGTGGAGCTGAAGTACAAGAAGTACGAAGTACAAGAGTTTTTTATTTTCTTTTTTTTAAGTTTTATTTTATTTCAAGAATTAATATTACTTAGATATTTTCTACTCTTCTTGTACTATATAAGCATGCCTAGACCATCACAAATAATAAATCAACTTTCTTTTCAACATATTTTAGAGTGAATCTCTTTTGTTCTTTTTAGAACTTTTCGATTGCTGTTGTGTATATCCAACAATCAAACCTTGTCTTGTCTAGGTGTGTCATATCCTAGGAGAACCTCCATGGTGTAGAACAACAGTGAAGATGGTGCTGCAAAAGTGGGAATTGGTTGTGGGAAAGGGATCTCCGAATACGTCAGCGCAAAATAGAATGGAATGTGCAATGGGAGAGCTTATTTCATATGACATGTCATTCAAGTTAAGGGTAAACCCATGGGTCCATTTTCCATGCTAATCAAAGAGAGGCCAGACCTATATCAACACTTCCTAGCTCAAGTTATACAGTTTCGAGGACCGAAACTTTTTTCAAGAGAGAGGAGTATGATGTGATTCTCTAACACCAGAAAACCCACGTGCTTGTTCAGACCAAATGAAGTCCAAGCTCAATTTTCACATTTCAACAACAACCTGGACTATAATTTCAACTTATCAGAGGTTCATATCGAACGGAATCAGTCCAATCCGAGTTTAGGTGAAGTAGTTATTCAACTTCCAAGTCCAGTGATTCCCCAGCTTACGCGATTCAGACATACGTCGTTGAATAATTATTTCCAAAGAAACCAGAAGGAATCGAGCTATGAGACAAATTATTCTGGAATCTTGAATCATCAAGGATCTGGGAAAAAGTGGAATCCACAACAACGTAGATTCAGACTTGAGAGATATGAATTTTACAATTCAATGGATCTGCTTCAGATCTTTATGCAACTGGAGCAAGATTATGATGCTGGCCCAACTCAGGTACGATCTCGATGTAAAACAAATTGGAGAATCTTGTTGGATCTCTTAGGTTTCCCAACAAGCCCAAGAAAAGAAGGAAATTCATCGGATGAGAAAGATACACTCTATTTGCCAGATGGGTCACTCTGGTTCAAAAATTGAAGAGTTCTATACCCAATTGGTTTGCAAGCTTCCAGACTTATGTTTGGCATCCAGGAGTGTTTTCTACCAAGTCCACAAGGCCCAAATAGTGATCCATTTTGTGAGCTGAGTAAAAAGTACAAGAAGTACAAGAGTATTTTATTTTCTTTTGTTTTAAGTTTTATTTTATTTCCAGCAATTAATATTGCTTAGATATTTTCTACTCTTCCTTGTACTATATAAGCATGCCTAGACCATCACAAATAATAAATCAACTTTCTTTTCAACATATTTTTAGAGTGAATCTCTTTTGTTCTTTTTGAACTTTCGATTGCTTGGTGTGTAATATCCAACAATCAAACCTTATCTTGTCTAGGTGTGTTAATATCCTAGGAGACATTAGAGGTATATCAAGAGCCTTCACGAACTCTTGTGTGACCATTCGATCCATCATCTATCCATCTATCCATTTCCACAACTCGAAGTGTCGAATCCCCTGGGAGGATCCACATCACCTGGTGTACCTTTAATGTACCTTAAGATTCTTTATTCTCCAATGATACACTGTGGAGCATGCATATGCTGGCTCACCAGGTTGACTGCAAAACAGATATCAGGTCGAGTAATGGTGAGATAGATCAGCTTACCCACCATCCTTTGGTATTGCTTCTCATTTGCGCTGGTTCTCCTTTGGCTCATCCTTATAGTTCTCTCCTCAATAGGTGTCTTGCATGGCTTTGAACCAAGCTTTCCTGTCTCGACAATAGATCTAGAGCATACTTCCTTTGTGAAAACAATCCATCATCCAGCTACAAACTTCAATCCCAAGGAAATATCTCAGCTCACCTAGGTCTTTGATATCAAAGGACGCCTTAAGAAGCTCCTTAGTGTGTAATACCATCCACATCATTACCAGTTATGATTATATCATCAACATAGATGAGAACTGCAACATACCTTTTCTCCTTGCATTGTGAATAAGGTATGATTCTCTTGATCCTCTTGAATCCATCTTCAAGGCAGCTGCTTAACTTTTGGTACCAAGCTCAGTGATTGCTTAAGACCATATATTGCCTTCTTGAGCTTACCACTTTGCTTTGATTCACGAATCATGAAACCCCCTCGGGTGGTGCCATATAAACTTCTTCTTCTAAGTCTCCTTGCAAGAAGGCATTCTTGACATCCATTTGCCAGAGATCCCATGATAGATTGGTTCAATTGAAAAGAACTCTTCTGAGTGCAGCTTAGCTGCAGGAGCAAATGTCTCTGTGTAGTCTTCACCATATTTTGAGTATACCCTTGGCAACTAGCCGAGCCTTGTACCTTTCAATCTCTCTGAACTTGTATACTTGATTGTGTAAACCCATGACATCCCATGACTTTTTTATTACTTTGGTAAATTAACCATACTCCAAGTACCATTCTTCGTGGATGCAATCTCTTCTTGCATTGCTTTCACCATACTTCACTTAAGCATGCTTCCTCGTAACTTAGGGAACCTTGTATTGCTCTATCTTGGAAAGAACGCTTGGTGTTCACTTGGGAGATGAAACCGAACAATAGCCTTGATTAGATGAGCAATGGCTTTGTTGTTGTAATAAACCCTTGTATTCCTCCAGTTCTTGGGGCCATATCTCACTCTAGTACTCCTTCTTAGAGGTGGGGTTGATTCTTCCTCAGATTATCTCCTCGAATCCTCAACAACTTCACCTTCGAAGACGAAGTGCTAGATTCATCTTGTTGAGATTCCCCTCTCATAAATTTTCATTAGATTTTGGAGTAGATTCTCCTTCTTCAATGTTATCATTATCCCCATCTTCCTCATCAGTGTCTCTAAGCTGACTTGTTTCTTGACCAATCGCTTCACACCTGCTTTGCGTTGGTTTTTGACGAACGAGGGGGTTTAAACCATCAAGTATAAATTGCAAGGTAGCTGCTTTGTCGTGGGGAGAAGTGAGGTCTTCTAAGCTTTTCCATTCTTTCTTATCAAAAGAACCCCAGGGCTTCATCGAACTTAACATCTCTGAAATATACATTCTCCTAGCCCTTGGTTCATAACATCTCCATACCCTTTTGTGTTGAAGAGCCCAATAAACATACATTTGATGCTCTTAGGTTCTAATTTGTTTCTCTGAGCCTCTGGAATAAAGACATAACTACGCATCCAAATACCCTCGATGATCAATGCTTGGTTTGGTGCCATTCGGAACCTTATAGGGAGAGAAAGTCCTTCAAGTTGTTTGGTTGGTAGTCGATTCATCAAGTAAGCTGCTGTCATGATGCATCTCCCCAATATTCCTTGGGAACTCCTCATCAAACATAATGGTCCTTACCTTCCATTAAATGTCTATTCTTGCTTTCGAGACCATACTCTCTGAGGAGTGTAAGAACAAGATGTCTGGTGAACAATACTTTGCTTCTCCAACAAGTCTTTAAACCGTTTACTTGTATACTCTCCACCGTTGTCACTTCAATACTTTTATCTTTGTTCAGATTGTTAACACATAATTTTAGAACGTTGCAAAAGCTTCAAAAACATGACTTTTTGATGGCAGGAGAGTAACCCATGTTTACTTGGACTCTCATCAATAAAGGATACAAAATATTTATATTGATCTCTAGAAACACACATGGGGCTGTCAAACATCGAATGAACTAGATCAAAGCATTCATTATACCACGAGTGAATGACTCGGGAAAAACAACTCTCTGATGCTTCCCCAGATGCATGCTTCACATCCTTGATGATCTTGATCTAGCTCTGGCAAAAGCGAGTTTAAGGACCTGGGAGTGTGGATGACCAAGTCTAGCATGCCAAAAGTGTCAACGCATAACCAGACTTCATAGCTGAGTAGTAGCAACTTATTGAATGCTATCCAAAAAACATAAAAGGCCATTCTTATTACTTCCTTTAATAGTCTTCCTCACTTATTGTCCCCAAAACAATACATCATGAGCTGAACAAGCCAAACACTCAAGATCCTTTGTCACCTTTTGAACTGATAGTAAGTTGGACGTAAATTCTGGCATATATAGAGCTTTTGAGTTCTTACTAAACATTTCTAACTCTCAATTCCTCTAATCGCTATATCTTGTCCATTAGCAATACTAACTTTCCTAGAGTGTGGTTTAACATTTGACAAACGATTCCGAGTCACTAATCATATGGTGTGTGGCCCCTGAGTCTATAATAATGGGTTTATGAAGCTCGGAACCTAAAACTCTTACCAGAATCAGTCGGTTTGGTGATGCTCTTGATAGAGTGCATCCAAGTCTGACCTGCTCTGTACATCATCGCGCTGTGATAGCATTTCCTCTTGTATTATGACTCATTCCCTCATGGACTTGGGTTTCAAATGAGGATTGAGCGTCCAACATCTCTCCTTGGTATGTCCCCAACTTTCTTAGTGATCACACCACAGGTTATTCCTCTTCTCGAGTTGGTTGAAAGGAGCCTTTACTCCGTAAGTTGTTTCCACTAGTTCCTGGAAGAGACCTCTTGATCCTTCCTCATTCGGATCATCATGCATACTTCATTTAGACTAGGGAGCTTTTCAAACCTCAAAATATGGTGAATCAATCCCTTGAATGATCCGTTAAGAGTAAGTAGAAGTCCAAATTCTTGATCTTGCTCACGCTCTCTCATTCAACTCCTTCACATCAGTAGTGGGTGGTCTAAGCAGATCCAATTCTGCCCATAAACCTCTGAATTCTCCAAAAAAGTCTTTGAACAATCTTTCCTCTTGTTGAATATTGTTCAAGGCTTTCTTAACCTCAAAGATTCTCATGAGATTGGAAACATTTCCATAAACACTCATAAGAGTGTCCCAAAGCTCCTTGAGTTCCATAATAAGAATATCTTTGCAAGGATAAATTGCTCTAGTGAACTTTGGAGAACCGCAAGAACAAGCTGGTCCTCTTGAATCCACTTATAATCATCTTGGCTGCTGCTGGCTTTGGTGGAGACTCCAGCTCCTTCATCCGCTTCAGCCTTCTTCTCTTTGTCTTTTGACGTATCTTGAGAACCTTGATATGCTCCCGTAAGCCCACGGCTTCTCAAGGCAATTCTTGTGGTTCTTGACCACAGAAGATAGTTGTCTCCTTTGAAACTGATTGGAAGAGTGATTTGTTTCTGATTCTCCATTTGGAATATAGGGTGATAGTGTTTGTATTTGCAAAAGAAAGTAGGTCTTGAGGTAATCTCTTTCCGATACCATGTAGATTTTGAGTGAAATTTGTTTGAAGATCGATAAAAAACAAGTTTATTGCTTTTCTTAAAGGCTGAACGTTTGACCTTTTTTTTTAAAGGTGAGCGATTTTCCTTCAGTTTTTGTTCTGTTTACATAACACAATTATATATACATGAGATAAAACAAAACGAAAGAGAAACAACGGAAGCACCGATTGTTTAGAAAAATATCATACAACCTTTGTTGACTTTCATAACATGCTTGTGTGCCTTCTTCTTTCTATTGGGCTTTCCTTGACATGCTTGTGTGCTTTCTTCCTCCTATTGGGCTTGTTTTAAACCTCAATGGACCTAATTGGACTTGTCTTCTTTGGGAACTCTCCTCTTGGGTCTTTCTCCGGGCCAACAATGTTTAATGGTGGAGAGGTGTGTGGTTGCTCCTTTTAACAACTCCATTGCTTTTTAGGAAAAGTTCTGCGGCTTAGAAAAGCCATCTATGGACTAAAGCAATCTCCAAGAGCTTGGTACCACAAACTGAGCTGTACTCACGAAGAAAGGGTTCAAGAGATCTGAAACTGATCACACATTGTTCACTGTCCCAAAGTCCACTAGGAATCGTTGTAGTATTGGTCTACGTGGATGACCTTATCATTTCGCAATGATAAGGAAGGTATTCTCAAAACTAAAACCTATCTTAAAACTGTATTTGATATCAAAGATCTTGGAGAACTAAAATATTTCCTAGGGATTGAAGTATGTACGCTCTTTGTAGGGCTTTATTTTTATCCAAAGGAAATATACTCTTGACTTTTTGAATGAGACAGGTCAAATAAAGAGCAAAGCCAGCCAAAACTCCTCTTGCAGATGGCTACAAGGTCAAGCGAAAGGGGAGAAAAAAGGAAAGGAGCTCCAAGAAGAAGATCCATTAGACAAACCATATGATCTCCTCCCCATCTGAAGACTAGTGGGTAAGCTTATCTATCTGATTTTAACAAGACCTGACTTATGTTTTCTTTGTGAATCGAGTGAGTCAATACATGCAAAAACCCACAGTCCACCATTGGAACATGGTGGAGAGGATACTCAGATATCTAAAAGGAGTCCAAGACAAGGCGTATGGATGGGAAAGAATGAGAATGCCGAGAGTTGTTGGTTATTGTGATGAGATTACGCTGTGACACGAATGATGGAAAGTCAACCTTTGGATATTGCACATTCATTGGAGGAATTTGGTGACATGGATATTGCACAATCAAGCTGCTATACACATTGCCAGCAACTCTGTGTTTCACGAGAGGACCAAGCACATAGAAGTTAGTGCCACAAAAGTTCGAGAGAAGATCAAAGAAGAGTCACACTACCATGCTTTACAAGAAGTGAACATCAACTAGCGACATCTTCACCAAGCGACTCTTAAGGTTTGCAAACACATCTACAACAAACTAGGGCTTGTGGATCCAACTCACCCTTGATCATATCCCTACTCATAGGCGTTATGCTCTTTTCCTCATCATAGATTTTTTCCAAAGTGGTTTTTTCTATGATGAGGGTTTTTACCGATGTACGCTTTATGTAGGTCCAAACTTAGTCTTTGTTCACCGACGGCTAAGCTTGAGGGGAGTATTGAGAAAAGGCATTACGTGAAGATCGTCGGGTACTATTCATCCGGTTACTATTCATCCCAGTATTGAAAAAAGATATTCCGTGCAATTTGGGATACTATTCATCTCGGTACTATTAATCCCGAGACCCGTGATTACTATTCATCCCGTGGGTCTTTTTTTTAGGGCTTCCTCCTTCTACTATAAAAGGAGGAAACCCCTTTTCATGTAATTTAACCTAATATTTGTGCCTCTTATGGCTGAGGGAGAGCTCTCTTATTTTCTTGTTTTCTCATTGAATCTCTTCTCTAATTCTCTATTTAATCTGCATAAATCTCTTAAAATCTATATTGATGACGTAATGAAACATGGTACCATGGTGTAGAAACAAGTCAAAGTAAGAAACAAGCATTATAACTTATCCAACAGTATTATTAGTTCTTAGAATCTCATCATGAAGTTTAGCATAGAAATTTGGGAGTTGTAGGAAGAAGACAAAATGGTAAGCTTAAACAACACTCTATCGATGTGAATATGAAGAACCAATGCCTTCAACAGGGGATATGGCCGTTGTCAAGCTGATAGTCCTCGAAACAGAGTTATGACTCTTCAAGATACAAATGAGAGTGAATAGGAGTGTTGAAGTGTATTCAATGGAGTTGAATCTCTTTGAATTGCTTTGAGATGTTCAAGAGGAACTATAGAGAACTGTTGTCGTGTTTGGAAGAGAATTGAGTGATAAAACTTCATCGAGAGTTAGATTCAGATTTTACCACTCTTGATGGCGTGATGAAACATGCTACCATGGTCCCAGAAGTCAAAGTAAGAAACAAGCATTATAAGCTTATCCCATGATTCTATTAGTTCTTAGAATCTCATAGAGTTTCTAATAGTAAATTTGGGAGTTGTTGCAAGAAGACACAAGTGGAAGCATAAACAACACCTATTGATGTGAATATGAAGAATTAATGCTTTTAGTGACATGGATTTTGCAATTTTCAAGATGATAGTTGATGTGATCATGGAGAACAATCAGCCGTGACATGAACTGAGGAGAGCATACAGGGAGTTGAAGATTTATTGGTTGTACCAAGTGGACCTATGACAAGAGCAAGAGCCAAGGCACTTCAGAATTCAATCCATGGACTTCTCACTCAAGTGCACAATCATCAAGCATCTAAGGATTTCACAAAGTACATTGGATATCGGAATATGCTGATGGCAACACCTTCTCAAATGGATTAACGAAGAGGGGTGATCCATTTGTACTCTTTTTCCTAACCTTTGGGTTTTTCCCCATGGGTTTTTTCCAAGGAAGGTTTTAATGAGGCAAATTGGATCACTTGTTCTTCAAGTCCATAAGAGAACTTATCCAAAGCCCACAAAATGTCTCTTGGCCCAAAAATGAAGATCCATTTCGTGGAGATGAAGTACAAGAAGTACAAGAAGTACAAGAGATATTTTATTTTCTTTTATTTTAAGTTTTTCTTTATTTTCAGCAATTAATATTGCTTAGATATTTTCTACCCTTTCTTGTGCTATATAAGCATGCCTAGACCATCACAAATAATCAATCAACTTTCTTTTCAACATATTTTAGAGTGAATCTCTTTTGTTCTTTTTAGAACTTTCGATTGCTTGGTGTGTGATATCCAACAATCAAACCTTGTCTTGTCTAGGTGTGTCATATCCTAGGAGACATTGAGGTATATCAAGAGCCTTCCAGAACTCTTGTGTGACTATTCGATCCATCATCTATCCATCTATCCATTTCCACAACTCGAAAGTGTCGAATCCTTGGGAGGATCACATTATTTGGTATCGAGGCACATTTTTAGAGTTGTATCCATTTTCTATCATCTTCTCACCTTCCCACCATTCTTAAAACTCTTTTTCTACCTTTCTATTCTTCTATCCTAAGAGATCTAGTCCGATCTGCAGTCAAAAAAAAAAAAAAATTTCTAAACACTCAAAAGGGACCGATCAACTCCCAATCCGGTCGGTTTTGTGTCATTTAACGTTTTTATTCAAAAAAAAAAAAAAAAAATCCTGCATCTTTTAGGTGATCTGATCAATCATATATTCAAAAATAAAATAATCCTTGATCATCATCGTGCTATATCATTTTTTTCAGAAGTTTAGTCATTCAAATCTCTCATTTTTTCCAAAAAATCTTGTCTTTCTATCTAAATTCATTCATTTCACTGTTTGTTGGTTTTCCACGAGTTGGATTGATTAGTTTGATAAGAACTGTTGAGATTTTGCTACTAGTGAGATCATTGATGTGAGCTGAGTGAAACACTTGAGAAACACTTGAGAGAAATACTTGAGGAAGAAACATCTTGTGAGCTTTTATTACTAACCATTCTGTTTTGCGGGAAAAATAAATGGCGAGGAAGGAGATAATTCTGATAATGCTAACAGGGGGCGTGCTTCTAGAATTCCTAATCTAGAACTGCAAGCTATCATGGGAGAAATAAAAGCGCATGCTGAGGACAGAACTAGGTGCAGTTCATGAGAGGATTGATAAAATCCAAGAATCTGTCAAAGGGCAATCTGAAGTACCACCACCATTGGTACAGCCGGGAAAATGTTGTTAGGAGAAGAAGAGAGCAACTTAGGCAAGAAAGGGACGTGGAGGAAGATGATTATTACAGTGGAGGAAGCCGAATCTCTAATAGGACTCATCGAAGAACTAGACGTGATCACGAAGCAAGAGGCCGAAATGAAGACAATATCAATGGTCTGAAGTTGAAAATACCACCATTCTATGGGAAGAGTGATCCAGATGCTTACCTAGAGTGGGAGAAGAAGATAGAGCTGGTGTTTGATTGCCAAACATATTCGGAATACAAGAAGGTCCAACTTGCATAGCGAATTCTATGACTATGCCATCAACTGGTGGGATCAAATTGCGACAAGTAGGAAGCAACCATGAACCACGTGTGGAGACTTGGGAAGAGATGAAAATCTGATGAGAAAGAGGTTTGTTCGAGTCATTACCACGGGAGTTGCATCAAAAGCTTAGGAGATTAAGCCAGAGGCAAGAGTGTGGATGATTATTTTCAAGAAATGGAGTCTCTTATGATCACAGCCGACATAGAGGAAGATTCTGAGGCAACAATGGCAAGGTTCCTTAGTGGTTTGTCCTGTGACATCCAAGACAGAATGGAGCTACAAACATATGAAGGATTAGAGGAAATGCTTCATAAGGCAGTTCTAGTAGAACAACAAATCAAGAGGAGGAGTAGCTCTAAAACATCATATGGAGCTGGAGGATCTAATGCTAGGACCAGTTATCATAAAAGAGGCAAAACCATTGCTAAACCAAAGACCGGAGTCAAGACCATCCACCACCAATCTGAATCCTAAAGGTAAAACCGTGGCAACCCCTTCTAAAACTAAGAAGTTCGATGTTTTAAGTGCCAAGGAGGGGCACTATGCCAATGAATGTATTAACAAGAAGATTATGGTTCTCTTGGAGAATGGTGAGATTGAGACCGGAAGAAGAGGAGAGAATGATTCAGCCTCGGAAGAAGAAGAGCAAGTGGAGTTACCAGCCGTGGGAGAGCTTTTGGTAACACGAAGATCATTAAGTGTTCAAACTAAGGTAAATGAACACGATCAAAGAGAGAAAATTTGTTTCATACTAGATGCATTGTTGAAGGAAAGGTTTGCAGCCTTATAATTGATGGAGGAAGCTGCACTAACGTAGCTAGTGAAACAATGGTGAGGAAGTTAGGGTTGAAAGTCATTGAGCATCCGAAGCCTTATAAGCTTCAATGGCTGAATGAAGCTGGGGAGATGGCGGTGAACAGCCAAGTATTGGTTCCCATAACTATAGGCAAGTATGAGGACGAAATTTTGTGTGATATTCTACCTATAGAGGCCGCCACATCTTACTTGGAAGACCATGGCAGTTTGATAGAAGGGTTTTGCATGATGGTTTCACCAATAGGTATTCTTTTTGAATACAAAGGCTAAAAACAGTCCTTGCTCCTCTAGCACCACATGAAGTTTACCAAGACCAGATCCAGCTGAAACAACAAGGAAAAACAATTGTGAGTGACCCCTCAAACACTTCACCACAAAACAAAAGGAGAGTTTGAGAAAAAACCAGAAAAAAGGCCCGTGAGAGTAAAAACCGTGAGGCATTCAAACTTCTTTGTGAGATCTAATGTGGTTAAGAGAGCTCTTTTCTCTAAACAACCCATTCTTCTATTTGTTTACAAAGAAGCACTTATGAGTTATACTAACCTCTCACCGGATTTGCCGAGTAAGGTTACTTCTTTTTGCGAGAATTTGAAGACATCTTTCCGGAGGAGAAAACCCCAAGGATTACCACCTATCCGTGGGATTGAGCACCAAATAGATTTCGTCGCCTGGAGCTTCACTTCCCAACAGGCCAGCTTATAGAACCAACCCGGTTGAGACCAAGGAATTGCAAAAACAAGTGAAGCGAACTCATGGACGAGGGATACATCCCAAGAGAAGCATGAGCCCTTGTCTTGTGCCGTCTACTTGTACCAAAGAAGGATGGAACATGGAGGATGTGTATTGATTGTCGAGCCATCAACAACATAACAGTTAAGTATCACCATCCTATTCCTCGTTTAGAGCGATATGCTAGATGAACTGTATGGCTCTAGTGTGTTTTCTAAAATTGATCTGAAAAGTGGATATCACCAAATTGCATGAAAGAGGGGTGATGAGTGGAAAACTGCTTTTAAAACAAAAGCATGGATTATATGAGTGGTTAGTAATGCCTTTTGGATTAACTAATGCACCCAGCACTTTCATGAGATTAATGAACCATGTCTTAAGAGCTTTCATTGGAGTTTTTGTTGTTGTCTACTTTGATGACATTACGGTTTATAGCAAAACTTAGAGGATCATATTGAGCATCTGAAATCTGTTTTAAGTTCTAAGGAAACAAAAGTTGTTTGCTAACCTAAAGAAGTGTACCTTTTGCGAATAATCTTGTGTTTTTTAGGTTTTGTTGTGAGTGCACGAGGGTATCAAGGTTGATGAAGAAAAAGTGAGAGCTATCCGTGAATGGCCAAGTCCTAGTACCGTGAGGGAAGTGAGGAGTTTCCATGGACTTGCTGGATTCTATAGGAGATTTGTGAAAGATTTTAGCACCATAGCTGCTCCACTTACTGAAGTGATCAAGAAAATGTGGGATTCAAATGGGAAGAAGCCAAGAAAAAGCATTCCAAACCTTGAAGGAGAAACTTATCAATACCCCTTTTTGTCTGCAGATTTTATGAAAACTTTTGAAATTGAATGTGATGCATCTGGTGTAGGTATTGTAAGCGGTTTGATGCAGTGAGAAGCTTGGAGGAGCCACTGTGAACTATCCAACCTACGACAAGGGTTGTATGCCTTGGTCAGGCTTTGCAAACATGGCAACACTACTTATGGCCAAAGGAGTTACGTCATCCATACTTGATCATGAGTCCTTAAAGCATTTGAAAGGTCAGCAAAAGCTTAACAAACGGCATGCTAGGTGGATAGAGTTCATTGAAACATTTCGTATGTAATCAAGTACAAAAAGGTAAAAGAAAACATTGTTGCCGATGCCTTATCTCGGAGGCATGTTTTGCTTACTACTTTGGATGCTAAGTTGTTAGGGTTTGAGCAACTAAAAGGTTTATACGAGGTTGATTCTGAATTTCAAAAAATTTACAAGTCTTGTGTCAAATTTGCTTTTGGAAAGTATTTTAGGCATGAAGGAATGCTAGTCTTTGAAGATCGTTTGTGTGTGCCTGATGGCTCTGTGAGAGATTTGCTAGTTAGGGAAGCACATGGAGGAGGCTTAATGGGACATTTTGGAATTGCTAAGACTCTCAAAGTACTGCAAGAGCATTTCTATTGGCCGCATATGAAGAGAGATGTGGAGAGAGTCTGCGGAAGATGTGTCACTTGCAAACAATCCAAATCAAAGGTACAGTCTCAAGGTTTGTACACCCTTTATCAATCCCTTACTCAGCCTTGGGATGGCATATCTATGGATTTTGTGCTTGGATTACCTAGAACTAGGACTGGAAAAGACTCCATCTTTGTTGTTGTTGATAGGTTTTCTAAAATGGCACATTTCATTGCTTGTCATAAAACTGATGATGCTTCTCATGTAGCTAACTTGTTCTTTAAAGAGATAGTTAGAATTCATGGCATGCCCAGAACTATTGTTAGTGATAGGGATACTAAGTTCTTGAGCTACTTTTGGAAAACACTTTGGTCTAAGCTAGGAACTAAGTTGTTATATTCAACTACTTGTCATCCCTCAATCTGATGGGCAAACTGAAGTTGTGAATAGAACTTTGTCTACTCTTTTTTACGTGCATTGATTAAAAGAACTTGAAAACTTGGGAAGATTGTTTGCCATGTTGAATTTGCATATAATCATCAATGCATTCAGCCACAAAGTTTTCTCCATTCGAAATTGTCTATGGATTTAATCCTATTTCTCCTTTGGATCTAACCCTCTACCTTTGAGTGAAAGAGCAAGCATAGATGGGAAAAGGAAAGCTGAACTTGTTAGACAGATCCATGAGAAAGCTCGTAAGAACATAGAGGAGAAAACTAAGCTGTATGAAAAATATGCCAACAAGGGCCGGCATAAGAAGATCTTTGAGGAAGGAGACCTAGTGTGGATACATTTGAGGAAAGAAAGATTTCCGGCTGAAAGGAAGTCCAAACTGAAACCAAGAATTGATGGTCCATTCCGAGTCACAAAGAGGATCAATGACAACGCTTACCAACTTGATCTACAAGGTAAGTACAAAGTGAGTTCCAGTTTTAATGTTGCTGACTTAATTCCCTTTGTTGCAGATGAGTACGATTTGAGGTCAAATCCTTTTCAAGAAGAGGGGGATGATGTGATCATGGAGAACAATCAAACGCAGCATGAACCTGAGGAGAGCATACATGGAGTTGAAGATTTATTGGTTGTACCAAGTGGACCTATGACAAGAGCAAGAGCCAAGGCACTTCAGAATTCAATCCATGGACTTCTCACTCAAGTGCACAATCATCAAGCATCTAAGGATTTCACAAAGTACATTGGATATCAGAATATGCTGATGGCAACACCTTCTCAAATGGATTAACAAAGAGGGTGAGCCATTTGTACTCTTTTTCTAACCTTTGGGTTTTTCCCCAATGGGTTTTTTCAAAGGAAAGGTTTAATGAGGTAAATTGGATCACTTGTTCATCAAGTCCATAAGAGAACTTATCCAAAGCCCACAAAATGTCTCTTGCCCCAAAAATGAAGATCCATTTTAGTGGTGATGAAGTACACGAAGTAAAAGAAGTACAAGAGATATTTTATTTTCTTTTATTTTAAGTTTTTCTTTATTTTCAGCAATTAATATTGCTTAGATATTTTCTACCTTTCTTGTGCTTATATAAGCACGCCTAGACCATCACAAATAATTAATCAACTTTCTTTTCAACATATTTTTAGAGTGAATCTCTTTTGTTCTTTTAGAACTTTCGATTGCCTCGTGTGTAATATCCAACAATCAAACCTTGTCTTGTCTAGGTGTG
>CM051377.1:15551-52461 GCA_028015245.1 Cardamine occulta
TATCAAGGACAAACGCTGGATACTACATCCACATCTTAAGCCAGTAAAGCTCAAGGTCTGCTTAACTACTCAAGAAGCCTCAACTGAGCAAGCCTCAGGCTGACCATCTAGAATAAAGGAGATGAACCGGCCATGGCTGCCTACCCAATGATATTGTTAGGAAGTCGGACCTTGAAGCTCTTATCAAGTCCATTGCTGCCTTTACCAATAAAAAAGTTAATCCCAGATCACTCACTTTGCTTCTTCGACCTAAATCACAAAATAAAAACATTGATTATTGATTCTCGGGGCTTCTACTCATATGATTAGTAACCCTAACTCATTAATGGGGTTAAACCTATTAATGGAAATGTGATAATTGCAAATGGTGATAGGATTCCTAAGAAGAGGAGTAGGTGATTTAAAACTTTGTGATAAGAACTCTGTACATTCTTTACGCTCTCAGTTCACCTCTAATCTTGTCTCAGTAAAAGAGCTACAAATGATCTTAATTGCTATGCTATATTTGGTCCTAATAGCTCATTTCTAAGACAGAGGGGAAAAAGTTTTGGGAGAAGGAACACTAACGGTGACTTATATGTTTTCGAGATTCTCCAACAACACAATCTTACTTTCTTTCATTAATCTCAAGTATGCTGTTAGCCAAATAAAACTGTGGCATGATAGACTTGGTCACCCTCATGCTAGGGTTTAGAGAGATTATGTTACCCCATGTAGTCTTTAATCATCCGAACCTGTGAAGCATGTATTCTAGGAAAGCATTGTAAAACTGTTTTTCCTAAGTCTTCAACTATCTATGAAAATGTTTTCGATCTCAGGTCTGCATTTGGGTTGGACCGGCCTCATGTTTATTCAGAGACAATAATAAATACTATGTTACATTTATTGATGAGAAATCGAAATATACACTGGGTCACACTGCTTGCATCTATGATTAAGAGTATATGATGCATTTGTTAATTTTCAATCATATGTTACTAACCAGTTTAATGCCAAGATCAAGGTATTCAAAGTCTCCATAACGGTGGGGAATACACTAGTCACAAGTTCAAAGATCACTTAGCAAGACATGGGATCATACACCAAACTAGGCTGCCCATATAATAATTCCTCAACAAAATGGTGTAGCTGAGGAGGAAGAATACATCTTATGGAAGTTGTAAGGATCCATGGATGCTAATGACCAACGTCCAAGGAGTATCTTTGAAAGGATGTCATTATGGCGGTTGTTATCTGGAGCAACAGGATACCAACAAGGATCCTAACCGGATGAAGGCCATTTGAAGTATTGAACCAAACCAAACCTTCTTATTGATCAATGCACGTAAGTGTTGGGTCGTGCATTTGCTTTTGTTATCGAGAATCAGGTGAACTGAGGGACAAGCTGGGGTTAAGAGCAAAAAATGGATGTTCCTTGTGCTACTCTAATAATCAAACGGGCTACAGTGCTATGATTCTCAAAGAACAGAACTATTGGTTTCAAGAGAGGTCAAGTTCATCGAGAACGAGGGGTATTACGACAAGAAGGATCGGGGGTTTAGAGCTGTGGGACGGGCACCATCGATGTAGCGTCGCTTACCTTCCAACATCTCCTTAGTCATTCGGGGAATCCTCCCCGAGAGAAAGAACAATCTGATAATGTTGAAAACAACCAACAAGGAGTGGAGACTACAGAAGATCAACTCCGATACTGACCTTGGGAATACACATACTGGCTCCAAACCCTATGGAAGAAACCTCAGACCATTGAAAGCACATCTCACCGAATCAAAACCTACTCGACATGGAACAAACACTCAAGATCAAGACGAGAATGGTACGATCAAGATGTGGGTTCTCAGAGATCACCATGATGAGGTTAGACATGAAGCAGAAACTCCTCCTCCTCCACCACCACCTACTCTTCTGGAGAAGCACTTTACAAAGGTTCCTCGACCCCAACATTGGAAGGTCACTAGAGTCTATTTCAACAACCAAGCTGTAGCGCAAGATCCCCATACTGCCGCAGTGTTCGCTGACTCTGTTACTAACTGCTCATCAAGCCTTCCTTGGAAAAATTGATGCTCAATGGATTCCACAGAGTTAGGAAGAAGCCAAAGGAGTAACGAATTATCGGAGCAGAGGATAACGAGGTTTGGCTATGGAAAGGAATCATACATGGGACGGAGTCGACCTACCTTTGGAAAAAAAGGCTGTTAGTTCAAGGTGGCTTTTCACTATCAAATATCCGAGCAATGGAGATGGTGAGAAAGACAAAGCCAGACTTGTTAAAGAGGATTCACACAGACTATGGAGTTGACCACACGTAAACGTTTTTGCCGAGCCAAGTCGCATACAGCTAGAGTCGCTTCTCTCATTGGCTACAAATCTGGATTGGGAGTTATGGCAAATGGATGTGAAGAATGCTCTTGCAAGGAGAACTCAAGAAGCGTACATGACTGCACTCACCGTGCCTTCAAGACTCTATCGCTCCTAGAAAGCTTTAAGGCTTAGAAAAGCCATCTATGGACTAAAGCAATCTCCAAGAGCTTGGTACCACAAACTGAACTGTATTCAAGAGAAAGGGTTCAAGAGATCCGTTGATCACACATTGTTCACATTCCAAAAATCCACGAGGAATCGTGGAAGGATTGGTCTGATGGACGACCTTATCATTTCCCAATGATAAGGAAGGTATTCTCAAAACTAAAACACATCTTCAAACTGTGTATGGTATCCTAGATCTTGGAGAACTAAAATATTATTTGGGGTTCGAAGTATGCCGCTCTCTGGAGGGCTTATTTCTATCACAAAGAAAATCTACTCGACTTCTGAACGAGACAGTAAAATAGAGCAAAGCCAGCCAAAACTCCTCTTGAGATGGCTACAAGGTCAAGTTTAAAGGGGAGAAAAAGGGAAAGGAGCTTCAAGAAGAAGATCCATTAGACAAACCATATGCAGATCCTCCCAATACCGAAACTAGTCCGGTAAACTTATTTATCCGACGCTCACAAGACTTCGACTTATGTTTTGCTGTGAATCGTAAGTCAATACATGCAAAAACCCACAGCTCCACCATTGGAACATGGTGGAGAGGATACTCAGATATCTAAAAGGGAGTCCGGACAAGGCATATGGATGGGAAAAATGAGAACGCCGAGATTGTTGGTTATCGCGATGCAGACTACGCTTTGGTGACACTAATGATAGGAAGTCAACCACCGGATATTGACATTCATCGAGGAATTTAGTGACACGGAAGTCTAAGAAGCAGAAGGTAGGTCATGTTCAAGTGCTGAATCCGAGATAGAGCAATGAGGAAGCCTCACAGAAGAACTCATTTGGCTTAAGGCACTACTCACGATCTAGGTATTGAAACCACAAGACCCATCACCATGCATCAGACAATCAAGTGCTATACATATTGCTAGCAACTCTGTGGTTTCACGAGAGGACCAGCACATAGAAGTTGGACCGCCACAAAGTCCGAGAGAAGATCAAAGAAGGAGTCACACTACCATGCTTTACAAGAAGTCAAGATCAACTAGCGCATATCTTCACCAAAGCTACGTAGTCTATAGTTCGCAAACACATCTACAAGCAAACTAGGGCTTCAGGATCCAACCCATCCTCGATCATATCTCTCCTACTCATAGATTTAAGTTTTTTCCTCATCATAGATTTTTTCCCAAGCGGTTTTTCTATGATGAGGTTTTTACCGAGGTAACGCTTATGTAGTCCAAGCTAATCTTTGTTCACCGACTGCTAGCTTCGAGGGGGAGTGTGGAGAAAAGGCATTCCGCATAAGGTCGGGTACTATTCATCCCGGTATTATTCATCCCGAGACCCGAGATTACTATTCATCTCCAGAGTATTGAGAAAAACATTCGGATAGAATCGTCGATACTTATTCATCTCGGTACTATTCATCCCGAGACCTACGATTACTATTCATCCCGGGGTCTGTTTCATTTAGGCATTTCTTCCTTCTACTATAAAAGGAGGAAACCCCTTTTCTTGTAACTTAACCTAATACTAGCGCTCTTAAGGCTGAGAGAGTTGCCTCCGATTTTTTTTTTCTTTCTTCAATCTTCTAATTTCTATTTAATCCGCATAAATCTCTTAAAAATCTATAGTTCTTGGATCTCATAGGAGTTTCTAACGGGAATATAGGGAGTTATAAAAGAAGACAAATATGGAGGTTTAAACAACACTTATTCATGTGAATACGAAGAATCACTGGTTTCATCGACAAGGATTCGCCATTACAAGCTTATATACCTAAAACCAAAGTTATGACTCTTCAAGATACATATGAGAGTCAATAGGAGTTTAATCTCTCAAAACAGCTTTGAGATGTTCAAGAGCCTCACACAGAGGATTGTATGCTTTGGACCGGGTTTTAAGTTATGAGATTTCATGAAAGGCTTAGATTCAACCTTTTAGAACTCTTTGATGACGTGATTAAGCATGCTACCAAGGTGTAGATGCAAGTCAAAGTAAGAAACTAGCATTATAATTTATACCATAATTGGTTCTTGGCGTCTCATAGGAGTTTCTAATGGGGAATATGGGGAGCTGTAGCAAGAAGACACATATGGAGGTTTAAATAACACCTATTCATGAATGAATAGAATCACCGGTTTCATTGACAAGGATTCGGCCATTTCACGCTTATAGACCTAAAACCAAAGTTATGACTCTTCAAGATACAAATGAGAGTCAATAGGGAGTTTAATCTCTCAAAACAACTTTTAGATGTTCAAGAGCCACTACACAGAGGGGATTGTATGCTTTGTATTGGGTTTCAAGTTATGAGATTTCATGAAAGGCTTAGATTCAGCCTTTTAGAACTCCTTATGACGTGATTAAGCATGCTACCAAGGTGTAGATGCAAGTCAAATTAAGAAACTAGCATTATAGCTTATACCATAATTAGTTCTTGAATCCCATAGAGTTTCTAATGGGGAATAAGAGCAGTCGTAGCAAGAAGACACATATGGAGGTTTAAACAACACCTATTGATGCGAATATGAAGAATCATCGGTTTCATTGACAAGGATTCGGCCATTTCATGCTTATAGACCTAAAAACCAAAGTTATGACTCTTCAAGATACAAATGAGAGTCAATAGGAGTTTAATCTCTCAAAACAGCTTTAAGATGTTCAAGAGCCACTACACAGAGGATCAGATGCTTGCATTGGTTTCAAGTTATAAGATTTCACGAAAGGCTTAGATTCAACTTTTTAGAACTTTGATGACGTGATTAAGCATGCTATCAAGGTGTAGATGCAAGTTAAAGTATGAAACTAGCATTATAACTTATACCATAATTAGTTTTTTGAATCTCATAGGAGTTTCTAATGGGGAATATGGGAGTTGTAGAAGAAGACACATATGGAGGTTTAAATAACACCTATTCATGTGAATATGAAGAGTCACCGGTTTCATTGACACGGATTTGGCCATTATATGCTTATAGACCTAAAAACCAAAGTTATGACTCTTCAAGATACAAATGAGAGTCAATAGGAGTTTAATCTCTCAAAAAAAAGCTTTGAGATGTTCAAGAGCCACTACACACAGAGGGATTGGACGCTTTGTACTGGTTTCCAAGTTATGAGATTTCATGAAAGGCTTAGATTCAGCCTTTTTAGAACTCTTGATGACGTGATTAACATGCTACCAAGGTGTAGATGCAAGTCAAAGTAAGAAACCAGCATTATAACTTATACCATAATTAGTTCCTTGAAATCTCATAGGAGTTTCTAATGGGGAATATGGGAGTCAAAAAGAAGACACATATGGAGGTTTAAATAACACCTATTCATGTGAATATGAAGAGTCACTGGTTTCATTGACAAGGATTTGGCCATTATATGTTTATAGACCTAAAACCAAAGTTATGACTCTTCAAGATACAAATGAGAGTCAATAGGAGTTTAATCTCTCAAAACAGCTTTGAGATGTTCAAGAGCCACTACACAGAGGGATCAGACGCTTTGTATTGGGTTTCGGTTATGAGATTTCATGAAAGGCTTAGATTCAGCCTTTTAGAACTCCTTATGACGTGATTAAGCATGCTACCAAGGTGTAGATGCAAGTCAAATTAAGAAACTAGCATTATAGCTTATACCATAATTAGTTCTTTGAATCCCATAGGAGTTTCTAATGGGGAATATGGGCAGTTGTAGCAAGAAGACACATATGGAGGCTTAAACAACATCTATTCATGAGAATATGAAGAATCACTGGTTTCATTGACAAGGATTTGGCCATTTCATGCTTATAGACCTAAAACCAAAGTTATGACTCTTCAAGATACAAATGAGAGGCAACAGGAGTTTAATCTCTCACAACAGCATTAAGATGTTCAAGCGCCACGACACAGAGGGATTAGATGCTTAGTACTGGTTTCAGTTATAAGATTTCACGAAAGGCTTAGATTCAACCTTTTTAGAACTCTTGATGACGTGATTATGCTATCAAGGTGTAGATGCAAGTTAAAGTAAGAAACTAGCATTATAACTTATACCATAATTAGTTCTTTCAATCTCATAGGAGTTTCTAATGGGGAATACGGGGAGTGTAGCAAGAAGACACATATGGAGGTTTAAATAACACCTATTCATGCGAATACGAAGAATCACTGGTTTCATTGACACGGATTTGGCCATTATATGCTTATATACCTCACACCAAAGTTATGACTCTTCAAGATACAAATGAGAGTCAATAGGAGGTGAATCTCTTAAAACAGCTTTGAGATGTTCAAGAGCCACTACACAGAGGGATTGTCTGCTTTGTACTGGGTTTCGGTTATAAGATTTCATGAAAGGCTTAGATTCAGCCTTTTAGAACTCTTAATGACGTGATTAATGTTAAAAGGGAGCAACCACACACCTCTCCACCATTAAACATTGTTGGCCTGGAGAAAGACCCAAGAGGAGAGCCCAAAGAAGACAAGTCCAATTAGGTCCATTGAGGTTTAAACAAGCCCAATAGGAGGGAAGAAAGACACAAGCATGTCAAGGAAAGCCCAATAGAAAAAGAAGGCACAAGCATGTTATGAAAGTCAACAAAGGCGTATGCTATTTTTCTAAACACTCGGTGCTTTTTGTTGTTTCGCTTTGCTGTTTTGTTTTACCTCAAGAATATATAATTGGGTTTTGTAATCAGAACAAAAAAAACTAAAAGAAAATTGTTCACCCTTTGTAAAAAAAATCAAACGCTCAACCTTTAAGAAAAGCAATAAACTTGTTTTTTGCTGATCTTCAAACAAATTTCACCAAAATCTACATGGTATCAGAGCAGATTAGTTCCTAAAGAACTACTTCTTTTTTGCAAATACAAACACTATCACCCTATATTCCAAATGGAGAATCAGAAACAAATCACTCTTCCAATCGCTCTCAAAGGAGACATTATCTTCATGGGTCAAGAACCACAAGAATTGCCTTGAGAAGCCGTGGCTTACGGGAGCATATTAAGGTTCTCAAGATATGTCAAAAGACAAAGAAAGGCTGAAGCGGATGAAGGAGCCGCGGGAGTCTCCACTCAAAGCCAAAGCAGCAGCCAAGATGATTATAAGTGGATTCAAGAGGACCAACTTGTTCTTGCGCTCTCCAAAGTTCACTAGAGCAATCTATCCTTGCAAAGATATTCTTATTGGGAAACCGCAGAAGGAGCTTTGGGACACTCTTACGAGTGTTTATGGAAATGTTTCCAATCTCAGAGAATCTTTGAGGTTAAGAAAGCCTTGAACAATATTCAACAAGAGGAAAGATTGTTCAAAGACTTTTTGGAGAATTCAGAGGTTTACGGGCAGAATCGATCTGCTTAGACCACCCACTACCGATGTGAAGGAGTTGAATGAGAGGCGTGAGCAAGATCAAGTATTTGGACTTTACTTACTCTTAACGGATCATTCAAGGGATCGATTCACCATATTTCGAGGTTTGAAAAGCTCCCTAGTCTAAATGAAGTACGCATGATGATCCGTATGAGGAAAGGATCAAGAGGTCTCTTCCAAGGAACTAGTGAAACAACTTACGTGAGTAAAGGCTCATTTCAACCAACCGAGAAGAGGAATAACCCATGGTGTGATCACCGTAAGAAGTCGTGACATACCAAGGAGAGACGCTGGACGCTCAATCCTCATTTGAAACCCAAGTCCATGAGGGGAATGAATCATAATACAAGAGGAAATGCTAACGCTGGAAGCGATGATGTCAGGAGGGTCGACTTGGATGCACCTCAACAAAAGATCACCAAACCGACAGAATCTGGTAAAGAGTTTTTTAGGTTCTGAGCTTCATAAACCCATTATTATGGACTCAAAGGCCACACACCATACGATTAGTGACTCAGAACCGTCGTCAAATGTTAAACCACACTCGGGAAAGTTAGTATTGCTAATGGACAAGATATAACGATTAGAGGAATTGAGAGTTAGAAATGTTTAGTAAGAACTCAAAAGCTCTATATATGCCTGAATTTACGCCCAACTTACTATCAGCCAAAAGGTGACAAAGGATCTTGAAAGTTTGGCTGGTTCAGCTCGACGATGTATTGTTTCAGACAATAAGTCAGAAAGACTATCAGAAGGAAGTAATAAGAATGGCCTTTATGTTTTGGATAAGATTCAGCGGTTGCTACCACCCGCCTATGAAGTCTCGTCATACTGACACTTTTGGCATGCTAGACTTGGTCATCCACACTCCCGGGTCCTTAAAACTGCTTTCCAGAGCTAGATCAAGATCATCAAGGATGTGAAGCACGCATCTTGGGGAAGCATTGTAGAGTTGTTTTTCCCGAGTCATCTATCGTGTATAATGAATGCTTGATCTAGTTCATTCTGATGTTTGGACAGCCCCACGTGTTTCCCGAGATCAATATAAATATTTTGTATCCTTTATTGATGAGAAGTCCAAGTATACACGGGTTACTCTCCGCCATCAAAAAGTCATGTTTTAAGCTTTTGCAAAGTTCTACAATTATGTGTTAACACAATACGTAACAAAGATAAAAGTATTCGATGACAACGGTGGAGAGTATACAAATAAACGGTTTAAAGACTTGTTGAGAAGCAAGGTATTGTTCACTGTACATCTTGTTCTTACACTCCTCAACAGAACGGGTCCGAGCGCAAGAATGGACATTTAATGGAAGTTGCAAGGACCATTATGTTTGACAGAGGAGTTCCTAAGAATATTGGGGAGATGCAACATGACAAAGAATTACTTGATTAATCGACCACCAACCAAACAACTTGAAGGACTTTCTCCCTATAAGGTTCTCGAATGGCACCAAACCAAGCATCGATCATCCGAGGGTATTTGGACGCGTGTTAGGTCTTTATTCCAGAGGCTCGGAGAAACAAATTAGAACCTAAGAGCATCAAATGTATGTTTATTGGGTACTCTTCAACACAAAAGGGGTACAAGTTATGAACCAAGGCCAGGAGAATGTATATTTCCAGAGATGTTAAGTTTGATGAAGCCAAGGGTTCTTTGATAAGAAAGAATGGAAAAGTTTAGGAAGACCTCACTTCTCCTAACGACAAAGCAGCTACCTTGCAATTTATACTTGATGGTTTAAACACACTTGTTGGTCAAAAACCAACGCAAACCGGTGAAGAGATTGGTCAAGAAACAACTCTGATGGAGACATCGATGAGGAAGGGGATAATGATAATATCAAGAAGGAGAATCTACTCCAAAATCTAATGAAAATACTGGAGAGGGGGAATCTCAACAAGATGTAATCTAGCACTTCGCCTTCGTAGGTGAAGGTTGAGGATTCCGAGGAGATAGAATCCGAGGAAGAATCAGCCCCACCTCTAAGAAGGAGTACTAGAGCGAGACATGGCCCCGAGAACTGGAGGAATACAAGGGTTTATAACAACAAAGCCATCGCTCATCCAATCCAAGGCTATTGTTCGGTTCTCATCTCCTAGTGAACACCAGCCGCTTTTCCAAGATAGAGCAACACAAGGTTCCCGTAAGTTACGAGGAAGCATGCTTATGAAGTACGGGTGAAAGTAATGCAAGAAGAGATTGCATCCACGCGAAGAATGGTACTTGGAGTATGGTTAATTTACCAAGTAATAAAAAAGTCGTGGGATGTCGACGGGTTTACACAATCAAGTATACAAGTTCAGAGAGATTGAAAGGTACAAGGCCCGGCTAGTGCCAAGGGGTATACTCAAAAATACGGTGAAGACTACATTGAGACATTTTCCTGTGGCTAAGCTGCACTCAAGAAGAGTTCTTCTTCAATAAAGAACCAATCTATCATGGGATCTCCGCAAATGGATGTCAAGAATGCCTTCTGCAAGGAGACTTAGAAGAAGAAGTTTAGGATGGTACCACCTGAGGGGTTTCATGATTCGGCCGATCAAAGCAAAGTGTGCAAGCTCAAGAGGCAATATATGGTCTTAAGCAATCACCCAGAGCTTGGTACCAAAAAGTTAAGCAACTGCCTTTGAAGATGGATTCAAGAGATCGACAGATCATACCTTATTCACAATGCAAGGAGAAAAAGGTATAGTTGCAGTTCTCATCTATGTTGATGATATAATCATAACCGTAATGATGGATGGTATTAAGCACACTAAGGAGCTTTTAAAGCCGCCCTTTGATATCAAAGACCTAGGTGAGCCGAGATATTTCCTTGGGATTGAAGTTTGAAGCTGGATGATGGATTGCTTTCTCTCACAAAGGAAGTATGCTCTAGATCTATTGTCGAGACAGGAAAGCTTGGTTCAAAGCCATGCAAGACACCTATTGAGGAGAACTATATGGATGAGCCAAAGGGGGGAACCAGCGGCAAATGAGAAGCAATACCAAAGGATGGTGGGTAAGCCGATCTATCTCACCATTACTCGACCCGATATCTGTTTTCAGTCAACCAAGTGAGCTAGCATATGCATGCTCCAAGCAGCATCATTGGAGAATGGTCAAAGAATCTTAAGGTACATTAAAGGTACACCGTGCAAAGGTATATGGATGGGCTGCAACTCCAACACCGATATTAGGGGTACCGTGGATGCTGATTGGGCAGGAGATAAAATTGATAGGAAGTCTACAACCGGGTATTGTACCTTTATTGGAGGTAACTTGGTGACCGGAAGAGCAAGAAACTGAATGTTATCTCAAGATCAAGGCCGAGGCAGTAATACCGAGCCATGGCAAACATTACCGAGAGCTTGTCTCGGGTTAAAGAATCTTCCGAAAGATCTTGGTATTAAATCATCTCAGCCTATTGTCTTACATTGTGATAATCAACGCAATACACACATAGCATCCAACCCAGTGTTCCATGAAAGAACAAAACATATAGAGGTCGACTGCCACTACGCCAGAGAGAAGGTTCGGAAGGAATCATAATTCCATCCTATGGAAGAGCTCAGATCAAGTGGGCAGACATTTTCACCAAAGCAACATCTTCA
The DNA here is from genome assembly GCA_028015245.1 of Cardamine occulta. NCBI lineage: Eukaryota > Viridiplantae > Streptophyta > Magnoliopsida > Brassicales > Brassicaceae > Cardamine > Cardamine occulta. The sequence goes on from CM051377.1 coordinate 26,984, forward strand.
AAGGTGTGTGATACATTAAATTATAAGATCGGTTTGTTGGATTTCCACCAGCCTATCTTGAGGGGGAATGTTAAAAGGGAGCAACCACACACCTCTCCACCATTAAACATTGTTGGCCCGGAGATAGACCCAAGAGGAGAGCGCTAAGAAGACAAGTCCAATTAGGTCCATTGAGGTTTAAACAAGCCCAATAGAGGAAGAAAGACACAAGCATGTCAAGGAAAGCCCAATAGAAAGAAGAAGGCACACAAGCATGTTATGAAAGTCAACAAAGGTCAGATGATATTTTTCTAAACAATCGGTGCTTTGTTGTTTCTCTTTGCTGTTTTGTTTTATCTCATGTATATATAATTGTGTTATGTAATCAGAACAAAAAAAACTAAAAGAAAATTGTTCACCCTTTGTAAAAAAAATCAAACGGCTCAATTTTTAAGAAAAAGCAATAAACTTGTTTTTGCCGATCTTCAAACAAATTTCACTCAAAATCTACATGGTATCGAGCAGATTAGTTCCAAAGACTCCACTTTTTGCAAATACAAAACACTATCACCCTATATTCCAAATGGAGAATCAAACAAATCACTCTTCCAATCGTTTCAAAGGAGACATTATCTTCCGTGGTCAAGAACCACAAGAATCGCTTTGAGAAGTCGTGGCTTATGGGAGATATTGAAGGTTCTCAAGATATGTCAAAAGACAAAGAGAAGAAGGCTGAAGGGATGAAGGAGCCGTGGAGTCTCCACTCAAAGCCGCAGCAACCAAGATGATTATAAAGGATCTAAGGACCAGTTTGTTCTTATGTTTCCAAAGTTATGACTCTTCAAGATACAAATGAGAGTCAATAGGAGTTTAATCTCTCAAAACAGCTTTTAAGATGTTCAAGAGCCACTATACAGAGGGATTGTATGCTTTGTACTGGTTTTGTATGAGATTTCATGAAAGGCTTAGATTCAAACTTTTAGAAGCCTTGATGACGTGATTAAGCATGCTACTAAGGTGTAGATGCAAGTCAAAGTAAGAAACTAGCATTATAACTTATACCATAATTAGTTCTTGTATCTTATAGGAGTGTCTAATGGGGAATATAGGGAGTTGTAGCAAGAAGACACATATGGAGGCTTAAACAACATCTATTCATGTGAATATGAAGAATCAATGGTTTCATTGACAAGGATTTGGCCATTACAAGCTTATATACCTAAAACCAAAGTTATGACTCTTCAAGATACAAATGAGAGTCAATACGAGTTTAATCTCTCAAATAGCTTTAGATGTTCAAGAGCCACTACTACACAGAGGGATTGTATGCTTTAGTACTGGTTTCAAGTTATGAGATTTCACGAAAAGGCTTAGATTCAGCCTTTTAGAACTCTTGATGACGTGATTAAGTATGCTACCAAGGTGGAGAAACAAGTCAAAGTAAGAAACAAGCATTATAGCTTATATCATAATTAGTTTTTTGAATCTCACAGGAGTTTCTAATGGGGAATATGGGGAGTTGTAGCAAGAAGACACATATGGAGGTTTAAACAACACCTATTGATGTGAATATGAAGAATCACCGGTTTCATTGACAAGGATTTGGCCATTTCACGATAGACCTAAAACCAAAGTTATGACTCTTCAAGATACAAATGAGAGTAAATAGGAGTTTAATCTCTCAAAAAACAATCTTTAAGATGTTCAAGAGCCACTACACAGAGGGATTGTATGCTTTGTACTGGGTTGTAGTGATGAAACTTTACGAAAGGCCAGGATTCAACTTTTTAGAACTCTTGATGACGTGATTAGATTCAGCCTTTAGAACTCTTGATGACGTGATTAAGCATGCTACCAAGGTGTAGATGCAAGTCAAAAGTAAGAAACTAGCATTATAGCTTATACCATAATTGGTTCTTTGAATCTCATAGAACTTCTAATGGGGAATATGGGGAGTTGTAGCAAGAAGAAAAAAATGGAGGATTAAAAAACACTTATTGAAGTGAATATAAAGAATCAATGGTTTATTGACAAGGATTGGCCATTATTAAGTCGATAGAACCTAAAACCAAAGTTATGACTCTTCAAGATATAAACCAAAGCTATGTACTGGTTTGGGTGATGAAACTTCTTGAAAGGCTTAAATATAGCCTTTAGAACTTTGATGACGTGATTAACATGCTACCAAGGTGAAGATGTAAAGTCAAAGTAAAAATAAGCATTATAGCTTATACCATAGTTTTGTTAGGTCTTAAAAATCTCATACGAGTTTCTAATGGTGAATATGGGGAGTTAGCAAGAAGACACATCCGGAGGCTTAAACAACACCTATTGATGTGAATATGAAGACTCACCGGTTTCATTGACAAGGATTTGGCCATTACAAGTCGATAAACCTAAAACCAAAGTTATGAGTCTTCAAGATACAAATGAGAGTCAATAAGTGTTAAACTGTAATCATAGGAGTTTAATCTCTCACAATAGCTTTGAGATGTTCAAGAGGCACACATACGAAAGCCTTTTCTTATGCTCAGATGGGTTTCAGTGATAAAACGTCATAAAAAGCCGAGATTCAGCCTTTTAGAACTCTTGATGACGTGATTAAGCATGCTACCAAGGTCTAGATGCAAGTCAATGTAAGAAATAAGCATTATAGCTTATACCATAGTTTTGTTAGTTCTAAAATCTCAGGTGTTTCTAATGGTGAATATCGGGAGTTTAGAAGAAGACACATCCGGAGGCTTAAACAACACCTATTGATGCGAATATGAAGAATCACTCGGATTCATTGACAAGGATTTGGCCATTACAAGCTGATAAACCTAAAACCAAAGTTATGACTCTTCAAGATACAAATGAGAGTCAATAGAAATGTTAAACCGTAGTCATAGGAGTTTAATCTCTCACAATAGCTTTAGATGTTCAAGAGGCAATACACAAAGAGCCTTTTTATACTCATTACAGGGTTTCAAAGTGATAAAACTTCATGAAAAGCTAAGATTCAGCCTTTTAGAACTCTTGATGACGGATTAAGCATGCTACCAAGGTTTAGATGCAAATCAAAGTAAGAAATAAGTATTATAGCTTATACCATAGTTTTGTTAGTTCTTAAAATCTCATAGGAGTTTCTAATGGTGAATATGGGGAGTTGTAGCAAGAAAACACATCTGAATACTTCAACAACACCTATTGATATGAATATGAAGAATCACCGGTTTCATTGACAAGGATTTGGCCATTACAAGCTGATAGACCTAAAACCAAAGTTATGACTCTTCAAGATACAAATGAGAGTGAATAAGAGTTAAGCGTAATCTTAGGAGTTTAATCTCTCACAATAGCTTTGATATCTTCAAGAGCCACTACAGAGAACCATTGTATGCTATGTACTGGGTTTGGGTGATGAAACTTCTTGAAAGGCTTAAATTCAGCCTTTTAGAACTCTTGATGACGTGATTAAGCATGCTACCAAGGTGATGATGTAAGTCCAAGTAAGAAATAAGCATTATAGCTTATACCATAGTTTTGTTAATTCTTAAAATCTCATAGGAATTTCTAATGGTGAATATGGGGAGTTGTAGCAAGAAGACACATCTGGAGGCTTAAACAACACCTATTGATGTGAATATGAAGAATCAATGATTTCATTGACAAGGATTTGGCCATTACAAGCTGATAAACCTAAAACCAAAGTTATGACTCTTCAAGATATAAATGAGAGTCAATAGAAGTGTTAAACTGTAGTCATAGGAGTTTAATCTCTCACAATAGCTTTGAGATGTTCAACAGGCAATACACAAAGAGCCTTTTTATGCTCATTACAGGATTTCAGTGATAAAACTTCATGAAAAGCTGAGATTCAGCCTTTTAGAACTCTTGATGACGTGATTAAGCATGCTACCAAGGTTTAGATGCAAGTGAAAGTAAGAAATAAGCATTCCAGCTTATACCATAGTCTTGTTAGTTCTTAAAATCTCACAGGAGTTTCTAATGGTGAATATGGGGAGTTGTAAAAGAAAACACATCCGAGGCTTAAAAACAACACCTATTGATGTGAATATGAAGAATCAATGGTTTCATTGACAAGGATTTGGCCATTACAAGCCGATAAACCTAAAACCAAAGTTATGACTCTTCAAGATACAAACGAGAGTCAATAGAAGTGTAAACTGTAGTCATAGGAGTTTAATTTTCACAATAGCTTTGAGATGTTCAAAGGCAATACACAAAGAGCCTTTTTATGCTCATTACAGGATTTCAAAGGATAAAACTTCATGAAAAGCTGAGATTCAGCCTTTTAGTACTCTTGATGACGTGATTGAGCATGCTACCAAGGGTGAGATGCAAGTGAAAGTAAGAAATAAGCATTATAGCTTATACCATAGTTTTGTTAGCTCTTAAAATATCACAGGAGTTACTAATGGTGAATATGGGGAGTTGTAGCAAGAAGCACCCTCCGGAGGCTTAAACAACACCTATTGATGTGAATATGAAGAATCACCGGTTTCATTGACAAGGATTTATCCATTACAAGTCGATACCCCTAAAACCAAAGTTACGACTCTCCAAGATACCAATGAGAGTCCATAGAAGTGTTAAACTGCAGTCATAGGAGTTTAATCCCTCACAATAGCTTCGAGATGTTCAAGAGGCAATACCCAAAGAGCCTTTTTATGCTCATCACATGGTTTCAGTGATAAAACTTCACGAAAAGCTAAGATTCAGCCTTTTAGAACTCTTGATGACGTGATTAAGCATGCTACCAAGGTTTAGATGCAAGTCAAAGTAAGAAATAAGCATTATAGCTTATACCATAGTTTTGTTAGTTCTTAAAATCTCATAGGAGGTTCGAATGGTGAATATGGGGAGTTGTAGCAAGAAAACACATCCGAATATTTAAACAACACCTATTGATATGAATATGAAGAATCACTGGTTTCATTGACAAGGATTTGGCCATTACAAGTCGATAGACCTAAAACCAAAGTTATGACTCTTCAAGATACAAATGAGAGTGAATAGAAGAGTTAAGTGTAGTCTTAGGAGTTTAATCTCTCACAATAGCTTTGATACCTTCACGAGCCACTATAGCGCACCATTCTATGCCATGTACTGGGTTTGGGTGATGAAACTTCTTGAAAGGCTTAAATATAGCCTTTTAGAACTCTTGATGACGTGATTAAGCATGCTACCAAGGTGAAGATGTAAGTCAAAGTAAGAAATAAGCATTATAGCTTATCCCACAGTTCTGTTAGTTCTTAGAATCTCATAGGAGTTTCTAATGGTGAATGTGGGGGAGTTGTAGCAAAAGAACACATCTGGAGGCTTAAACAACACATATTGATGTGAATATGAAGCACCAACGGTTTCATTGACAAGGATTTGGCCATTACAAGCTGATAAACCTAAAAACCAAAGTTATGAGTCTTCAAGATACAAATGAGAGTCAATAGTAGTGTTAAACTGTAGTCATAGGAGTTTAATCTCTCACAATAGCTTTGAGATGTTCAAGAGGCAATACACAAAGAGCCTTTTTATGCTCATTACAGGATTTCAAAGTGATAAAATTCATGAAAAGCCGAGATTCAGCCTTTAGAACTCTTGATGACGTGATTAAGCATGCTACCAAGGTTTAGATGCAAGTGAAAGTAAGAAATAAGCATTATAGCTTATACCATAGTTTTGTTAGTTCCTAAAATCTCACAGGAGTTTCTAATGGTGAATATGGGGAGTTGTAGCAAAGAAGAAACATCCGGAGGCTTAAACAACACCTATTGATGTGAATATGAAGAATCACTGGTTTCATTGACAAGGATTTATCCATTACAAGCTGATAAACCTAAAACCAAAGTTATGACTCTTCAAGATACAAATGAGAGTCAATAGAAGTGTTAAACTGTAGTCATAGGAGTTTAATCTCTCACAATAGCTTTGAGATGTTCAAGAGGCAATACACAAATAGCCTTTTTTATGCTCATTACATGGTTTCAAAGTGATAAAACTTCATGAAAAGCTAAGATTCAAGTCTTTAGAACTCTTGATGACGTGATTAAGCATGCTACCAAGGTGTAGATGCAAGTCAAAGTAAGAAACTAGCATTATAGCTTATCCCATAGTTCTGTTAGTTCTAAGAATCTCATAGGAGTTTCTAATGGTGAATAAGGGGTGTTGTAGCAAGAAGACACATCTGAATATTTAAACAACACCTATTGATATGAATATGAAGAATCACCGGTTTCATTGACAAGGATTTGGCCATTACAAGTTGATAGACCTAAAACCAAAGTTATGACTCTTCAAGATACAAATTGAGTGAATAGAAGAGTTGAAGTGTAGTCTTAGGAGTTTAATCTCTCACAATAGCTTTGATATCTTCAAGAGCCACTATAGAGAACCATTATATGCTATGTAACGGGTTTGGGTGATGAAACTTTTGAAAGGCTTAAATATAGCCTTTTAGAACTCTTGATGACGTGATTAAGCATGCTACCAAGGTGAAGATGTAAGTCAAAGTAAGAAATAAGCATTATAGCTTATACCATAGTTTTGTTAGGTCTTATAATCTCATAGGAGTTTCTAATGGTGAATACGGGGAGTTGTAGCAAGAAGACACATCCGGAGGCTTAAACAACACCTATTGATGTGAATATGAAGACTCACCGGTTTCATTGACAAGGATTTGGCCATTACAAGTCGATAAACCTAAAACCAAAGTTATGAGTCTTCAAGATACAAATGAGAGTCAATAAGTGTTAAACTGTAGTCATAGGAGTTTAATCTCTCAAATAGCTTTGAGATGTTTAAGAGGCAATACACAAAAGCCTTTTCTTATGCTCAAGACTAGGTTTCAAGTGATAAAACGTCATAAAAAGCTGAGATTCAGCCTTTTAGAACTCTTGATGACGTGATTAAGCATGCTACCAAGGTGTAGATGCAAGTGAAAGTAAGAAATAAGCATTATAGCTTATACCATAGTTTTGTTAGTTCTTAAAATCTCACGGAGTTTCTAATGGTGAATATGGGGAGTTGAAGAAGAAGACACATCCGGAGGCTTAAACAACACCTATTGATGTGAATATGAAGAATCACTGGATTCATTGACAAGGATTTGGCCATTACAAGCCGATAAAACCTAAAACCAAAGTTATGACTCTTCAAGATACAAATGAGAGTCAATAGAAGTGTTAAATCAGTAGTCATAGGAGTTTAATCTCTCACAATAGCTTTGAGATGTTCAAGAGGCAATACACAAAGAGCCTTTTTATGCTCATTACAGGGTTTCAAAGTGATAAAACTTCATGAAAAGCTAAGATTCAGCCTTTTAGAACTCTTGATGACGTGATTAAGCATGCTACCAAGGTTTAGATGCAAATCAAAGTAAGAAACAAGCATTATAGCTTATCCCATAGTTCTGTTAGTTCTAAGAATCTCATAGGAGTTTCTAATGGTGAATAAGGGGCGTTGTAGCAAGAAAAACACATCTGAATACTTCAACAACACCTATTGATATGAATATGAAGAATCACTGGTTTCATTGACAAGGATTTGGCCATTACAAGCTGATAGGCCGAAAACCAAAGTTATGACTCTTCAAGATACAAATGAGAGTGAATAGAAGAGTTAAGTGTAGTCTGAGGAGTTTAATGTCGCAGAATAGCTCGGATCTCTTCAAGAGCCACTAAAGAGCAGCGTTGTCAGGTATGTACTGGGTTTGGGTGATGAAACTTCTTGAAAGGCTTAAATTCAGCCTTTTAGAACTCTTGATAACGTGATTAAGCATGCTACCAAGGTGATGATGTAAGTCCAAGTAAGAAATAAGCATTATAGCTTATAACATAGTTTTGTTAGTTTTTAAAATCTCATAGGAGTTTCTAATGGTGAATATGGGGAGTTAGAAGAACACACTTCCGGTGGCTTAAACAACACCTATTGATGTGAATATGAAGAATCAATGGTTTCATTGACAAGGATTTGGCCATTACAAGCTGATAAACCTAAAACCAAAGTTATGACTCTTCAAGATACAAATGAGAGTCAATAGAAGTGTTAAACTGTAGTCATAGGACTGTAATATCTCACAACTGTTTTGAGAAGTTCAAGGGCAATACACAAAGAGCCTTTTTATGCTCACTATGGATTTCAAGGATAAAACGTCATAAAAAGCTGAGATTCAGCCTTTTAGAACTCTTGATGACGTGATTAAGCATGCTACCAAGGTTTAGGATGCAAGTGAAAGTAAGAAATAAGCATTATAGCTTATACCATAGTTTTGTTAGTTCTAAAATCTCACAGGAGTTTCTAATGGTGAATATGGGGAGTCAGCAAGAAGACACATCTGGAGGCTTAAACGACACCTATTGATGTGAATATGAAGAATCAATGGTTTCATTGACAAGGATTTGGCCATTACAAGCCGATAAACCTAAAACCAAAGTTATGACTCTTCAAGATACAAATGAGAGTCAATAGAAGTGTTAAACTGTAGTCATAGGGAGTTTAATTTCTCACAATAGCTTTGAGATGTTCAAGAGGCAATACACAAAGAGCCTTTTTATGCTCATTACAGGATTTCAAATGATAAAACGCTCAAAAAAGCTGAGATTCAGCCCTTTTAGAACTCTTCGATGACGTGATTAAGCATGCTACCAAGGTTTAGATGCAAGTGAAAGTAAGAAATAAGCATTATAGCTTATACCATAGTTTTGTTAGTTCTTAAAATCTCAGGAGTTTCTAATGGTGAATATGGGGAGTTTAGCAAAGAAGAAACATCTGGAGGCTTAAACAACACCTATTGATGTGAATATGAAGAATCAGCGGTTTCATCGACCAGGATTTATCAATTACAAGCTGATAAACCTAAAACCAAAGTTATGACTCTTCAAGATACAAATTAGAGTCAATAGAAGTGTTAAACCGTAATCATAGGAGTTTAATCTCACAATAGCTTTGAGATGTTCAAGAGGAAACAACAAAGAGCCTTTTTATGCTCATTACAAGGTTTCAGTGATAAAACTTCAGGAAAAGCTGAGATTCAGCCTTTTAGAACTCTTGATGACGTGATTAAGCATGCTACCAAGGTGTAGATGCAAGTGAAAGTAAGAAATAAGCATTATAGCTTATACCATAGTTTTGTTAGTTCTTAAAATCTCACAGGAGTTTCTAATGGTGAATATGGGGAGTTGTAAGAAGAAAACACATCTGAATATTTAAACAACACCTATTGATATGAATATGAAGAATCACTGGTTTCATTGACAAGGATTTGGCCATTACAAGCTGATAGACCTAAAACCAAAGTTATGACTCTTCAAGATACCAATGAGATGAATAAGAGTTAAAGTGTAGTCTTAGGAGTTTAATCTCTCACAATAGCTTTGATATCTTCAAGAGCCACTATAGAGAACCATTGTATGGTATGTACTGGGTTTGGGTGATGAAACTTCTGAAAGGCTTAAATATAGCCTTTTAGAACTCTTGATGACGTGATTAAGCATGCTACCAAGGTGAAGATGTAAGTCAAAGTAAGAAATAAGCATTATAGCTTATACCATAGTTTTGTTAGGTCTTAAAATCTCATAGGAGTTTCTAATGGTGAATATGGGGGAGTTGTAGCAAGAAGACACATCTGAGGCTTAAACAACACCTATTGATGTGAATATGAAGAATCACTGGTTTCATTGACAAGGATTTGGCCATTACAAGTCGATAAACCTAAAACCAAAGTTATGAGTCTTCAAGATACAAATGAGAGTCAATAGAGTGTTAAACTGTAGTCATAGGAGTTTAATCTCTCACAATAGCTTTTGAGATGTTCAAGAGGCAATACACAGAAAGCCTTTTCTATGCTCAGCATCGGTTTTAGTGATAAAACGTCATAAAAAGCTGAGATTCAGCCTTTTAGAACTCTTGATGACGTGATTAAGCATGCTACCAAGGTTTAGGATGCAAGTGAAAGTAAGAAATAAGCATTATAGCTTATACCATAGTTTTGTTAGTTCTTAAAATCTCACAGGAGTTTCTAATGGTGAATATGGGGAGTAGAGAAGAAGACACATCTCGAGGCTTAAACAACACCTATTGATGTGAATATGAAGAATCAATGGTTTCATTGAGAAGGATTTGGCCATTACAAGCTGATAAACCTAAAACCAAAGTTATGACTCTTCAAGATACAAATGAGGTCAATGAAAGTGTTAAACTGTAGTCATAGGAGTTTAATTTCTCACAATAGCTTTGAGATGTTCAAGAGGCAATACACAAAGAGCCTTTTTATGCTCATTACAGGATTTCAAGTGATAAAACGTCATTAAAAGTGGAGATTCAGCCTTTTAGAACTCTTGATGACGTGATTAAGCATGCTACCAAGGTTTAGGATGCAAGTGAAAGTAAGAAATAAGCATTATAGCTTATACCATAGTTTTGTTAGTTCTTAAAATCTCACAGGAGTTTCTAATGGTGAATATGGGGAGTTGTAGCAAGAAGAAACATCCGGAGGCTTAAACAACACCTATTGATGTGAATATGAAGAATCACTGGTTTCATTGACAAGGATTTATCCATTACAAGCCGATAAACCTAAAAACCAAAGTTATGACTCTTCAAGATACAAATGAGAGTCAATAAGTGTTAAACTCAGTAATAGGAGTTTAATCTCTCACAAAATAGCTTTGAGATGTTCAAGAGGCAATACACAAAGAGCCTTTTTATGCTCATTACATGGTTTCAGTGATAAAACTTCATGAAAAGCTAAGATTCAGCCTTTTAGAACTCTTGATGACGTGATTAAGCATGCTACCAAGGTTTAGATGCAAGTCAAAGTAAGAAATAAGCATTATAGCTTATACCATAGTTTTGTTAGTTCTTAAAATCTCATAGGAGTTTCTAATGGTGAATATGGGGAGTTGTAAGAAGAAAACACATCTGAATATTTAAACAACACCTATTGATATGAATATGAAGAATCACCGGTTTCATTGACAAGGATTTGGCCATTACAAGCCGATAGACCTAAAACCAAAGTTATGACTCTTCAAGATACAAATGAGAGTGAATAGAAGAGATGAAGGTAGTCTTAGGAGTTTAATCCCACAATAGCTTTGATATCTTCAAGAGCCACTATAGAGAACCATTGTATGCTATGTATCGGGTTTGGGGTGATGAAACTTTGAAAGGCTTAAATATAGCCTTTTAGAACTCTTGATGACGTGATTAACATGCTACCAAGGTGAAGATGTAGGTCAAAGTACGAAATGAGGCTTATAGCTTATACCATAGTTTTGTTAGGTCTTAAAATCTCATAGGAGTTTCTAATGGTGAATATGGGGAGTAGGCAAGAAGACACATCCGGAGGCTTAAACAACACCTATTGATGTGAATATGAAGAATCACCGGTTTCATTGACAAGGATTTGGCCATTACAAGCCGATAAACCTAAATCCAAAGTTATTAGTCTTTAAGACACAAATGAGAGTCAATAGAAGTGTTAACCTGTAGTCATAGGAGTTTAATCTCTCACAATAGCTTTGAGATGTTCAAGAGGCAATACACAGAAAGCATTTTCTTATGCTCAAGACTGGTTTCAAAGTGATAAAACGTCATAAAAAGCTGAGATTCAGCCTTTTAGAACTCTTGATGACGTGATTAAGCATGCTACCAAGGTGTAGATGCAAGTGAAAGTAAGAAATAAGCATTATAGCTTATACCATAGTTTTGTTAGTTCTAAAATCCCCAGTGTTTCTAATGGTGAATATGGGGAGTTAGTAAAAGAAGACACATCCGGAGGCTTAAACAACACCTATTGATGCGAATATGAAGAATCACCGGATTCATTGACAAGGATTTGGCCATTACAAGCCGATAAACCTAAAACCAAAGTTATGACTCTTCAAGATACAAATGAGAGTCAATAGAAGTGTTAAACTGAAGTCATAGGGAGTTTAATCTCTCACAATAGCTTTGAGATGTTCAAGAGGCAATACACAAAGAGCCTTTTTATGCTCATTACAGGGTTTCAAAGTGATAAAACTTCATGAAAAGCTAAGATTCAGCCTTTTAGAACTCTTGATGATGTGATTAGGCATGCTACCAAGGTTTAGATGCAAATCAAAGTAAGAAATAAGCATTATAGCTTATACCATAGTTTTGTTAGTTCAAGGAATCCTCATAGGAGTTTCTAATGGTGAAATAGGGGAGTTGTAGCAAGAAAACACATCTGAATACTTCAACAACACCTATTGATATGAATATGAAGAATCACCGGTTTCATTGACAAGGATTTGGCCATTACAAGTTGATAGACCTAAAACCAAAGTTATGACTCTTCAAGATACAAATGAGAGTGAATAAGAAATAAGTGTAGTCTTAGGAGTTTAATCTCTCACAATAGCTTTGATATCTTCAAGAGCCATTATAGAGAACCAGTGTATGCTTTGTACTGGGGTTGTGTGATGAAACTTCATGCAAGGCTTAAATTCAGCTTTTTAGAACTCGTGATGATGTGATTAAGCATGCTACCAAGGTGATGATGTAAGTCAAAGTAAGAAATAAGCATTATAGCTTATAACGTAGTTTTGTTAGTTCTAAAATCTCATAGGAGTTTCTAATGGTGAATATGGGGAGAGTAGTAAGACGACACATCCGGAGGCTTAAACAACACGTACTTATGTGCATATGAAGAATCACTGGTTTCATTGACAAGGATTTGGCAATTACAAGCCGATAAACTTAAAAACCAAAGTTATGACTCTTCAAGATACAAACGAATAGTAAAAAGTTAAACTGTAGTCATAGGGAGTTTAATTTCTCACAAATTTTGAGATGTTCAAGAGGCAACACACAAAGAGCCTTTTTATGCTCATTACAGGTTTCAAAGGATAAAACTTCATGAAAAGCTGAGATTCAGCCTTTTGAGAACTCTTGATGACGTGATTAAGCATGCTACCAAGGTTTAGATGCAAGTGAAAGTAAGAAATAAGCATTATAGCTTATACCATAGTTTTGTTAGTTCTTAAAATCTCACAGGAGTTTCTAATGGTGAATATGGGGAGTTGTAGCAAGAAGAAACATCTGGAGGCTTAAACAACACCTATTGATGTGAATATGAAGAATCACCGGTTTCATTGACAAGGATTTATCCATTACAAGCTGATAAACCTAAAACCAAAGTTATGACTCTTCAAGATACAAATGAGAGTCAATAGAAGTGTTAAACTGTAGTCATAGGAGTTTAATCTCTCACAATAGCTTTTGAGATGTTCAAGAGGCAATACACAAAGAGCCTTTTTATGCTCATTACAGGGTTTCAAAGTGATAAAACTTCATGAAAAGCTAAGATTCAGCCTTTTAGAACTCTTGATGACGTGATTAAGCATGCTACCAAGGTTTAGATGCAAGTCAAAGTAAGAAATAAGCATTATAGCTTATACCATAGTTTTGTTAGTTCTAAAATCTCATAGGAGTTTCTAATGGTGAATATGGGGAGTTGTAGCAAAAAAACACATCTGAATATTTAAACAACACCTATTGATCTGAATATGAAGAATCACTGGTTTCATTGACAAGGCTTTGGCCATTACAAGATGCTAGACCTAAAACCAAAGTTATGACTCTTCAAGATACAAATGAGAGTGAATAGAAGAAGTTCAAGTGTAGTCTTAGGAGTTTAATCTCTCACAATAGCTTTGATATCTTCAAGAGCCACTATAGAGAACCATTGTATGCTATGTATGGGTTCAGGTGATGAAACTTCAAAAGGCTTAAATTCAGCCTTTTAGAACTCTTGATGACGTGATTAAGCATGCTACCAAGGTGAAGATGTAAATCAAAGTAAGAAATAAGCATTATAGCTTATACCATAGTTTTGTTAGTTCTTAAAATCTCATAGGAGTTTCTAACGGTGAATATGGGGAGTTGTAGCAAGAAGACACATCTGGAGGCTTAAACAACACCTATTGATGTGTATATGAAGAATCACTGGTTTCATTGACAAGGATTAGGCCATTACAAGCTGATAAACCTAAAACCAAAGTTATGAGTCTTCAAGATACAAATGCGAGTCAATAGAAGTGTTAAACTGTAGTCATAGGAGTTTAATCTCTCACAATAGCTTTGAGATGTTCAAGAGGCAATACACAGAAAGCCTTTTCTTATGCTCAGTACTGGGTTTCAGTGATAAAACGTCATAAAAAGCTGAGATTCAGCCTTTTAGAACTCTTGATGACGTGATTAAGCATGCTACCAAGGTGTAGATGCAAGTGAAAGTAAGAAATAAGCATTATAGCTTATACCATAGTTTTGTTAGTTCTTAAAATCTCACAGGAGTTTCTAATGGTGAATATGGGGAGTTGTAGCAAGAAGACACATCTGGAGGCTTAAACAACACCTACTGATGTGAATATGAAGAATCACTGGTTTCATTGACAAGGATTTGGCAATTACAAGCTGATAAACTTAAAACCAAAGTTATGACTCTTCAAGATACAAATGAGAGTCAATAGAAAAGTTAAACTGTAGTCATAGGAGTTTAATTTCTCACAATAGCTTTGAGATGTTCAAGAGGCAACACACAAAGAGCCTTTTTATGCTCATTATGGGTTTCAAAGTGATAAAACTTCATGAAAAGCTGAGATTCAGCCTTTTAGAACTCTTGATGACGTGATTAAGCATGCTACCAAGGTTTAGATGCAAGTGAAAGTAAGAAATAAGCATTATAGCTTATACCATAGTTTTGTTAGTTCTTAAAATCTCACAGGAGTTTCTAATGGTGAATATGGGGAGTTGTAGCAAGAAGACACATCTGGAGGCTTAAACAACACCTATTGATGTGAATATGAAGAATCAATGGTTTCATTGAGAAGGATTTGGCCATTACAAGCTGATAAACCTAAAACCAAAGTTATGACTCTTCAAGATACAAATGAGAGTCAATAGAAGTGTTAAACTGTAGTCATAGGAGTTTAATTTCTCACAATAGCTTTGAGATGTTCAAGAGGCAATACACAAAGAGCCTTTTTATGCTCATTACAGGATTTCAGTGATAAAACGTCATAAAAAGTAGAGATTCAGCCTTTTAGAACTCTTGATGACGTGATTAAGCATGCTACCAAGGTTTAGATGCAAGTGAAAGTAAGAAATAAGCATTATAGCTTATACCATAGTTTTGTTAGTTCTTAAAATCTCACAGGAGTTTCTAATGGTGAATATGGGGAGTTGTAGCAAGAAGAAACATCTGGAGGCTTAAACAACACCTATTGATGTGAATATGAAGAATCACTGGTTTCATTGACAAGGATTTATCCATTACAAGCTGATAAACCTAAAACCAAAGTTATGACTCTTCAAGATACAAATGAGAGTCAATAGAAGTGTTAAACTGTAGTCATAGGAGTTTAATCTCTCACAATAGCTTTTGAGATGTTCAAGAGGCAATACACAAAGAGCCTTTTTATGCTCATTACATGGTTTCAAGTGATAAAACTTCATGAAAAGCTAAGATTCAGCCTTTTAGAACTCTTGATGACGTGATTAAGCATGCTACCAAGGTTTAGATGCAAGTCAAAGTAAGAAATAAGCATTATAGCTTATACCATAGTTTTGTTAGTTCTTAAAATCTCATAGGAGTTTCTAATGGTGAATATGGGGAGTTGTAAGAAGAAAACACATCTGAATATTTAAACAACACCTATTGATATGAATATGAAGAATCACTGGTTTCATTGACAAGGATTTGGCCATTACAAGCTGATAGACCTAAAACCAAAGTTATGACTCTTCAAGATACAAATGAGAGTGAATAGAAGAGTTGAAGTGTAGTCTTAGGAGTTTAATCTCTCACAATAGCTTTGATATCTTCAAGAGCCACTATAGAGAACCATTGTATGGTATGTACTGGGTTTGGGTGATGAAACTTCTTGAAAGGCTTAAATATAGCCTTTTAGAACTCTTGACGATGATTAAGCATGCTACCAAGGTGAAGATGTAAGTCAAAGTAAGAAATAAGCATTATAGCTTATACCATAGTTTTGTTAGGTCTTAAAATCTCATAGGAGTTTCTAATGGTGAATATGGGGAGTTGTAGCAAAGAAGACACATCTGGAAGCTTAAACAACACCTATTGATGTGAATATGAAGAGTCAATTGTTTCATTGACAAGGATTTGGCCATTACAAGCTGATAAACCTAAAACCAAAGTTATGAGTCTTCAAGATACAAATGAGAGTCAATAGAAGTGTTAAACTGTAGTCATAGGAGTTTAATCTCTCACAATAGCTTTGAGATGTTCAAGAGGCAATACGTAAAAGCCTTTTCTTATGCTCAAGATTGGGTTTCAAGGATAAAACGTCATAAAAAGCTGAGATTCAGCCTTTTAGAACTCTTGATGACGTGATTAAGCATGCTACCAAGGTGTAGATGCAAGTGAAAGTAAGAAATAAGCATTATAGCTTATACCATATTTTTGTTAGTTCTTAAAATCTCTAGGTGTTTCTAATGGTGAATATGGGGAGTTAGAAAAGAAGACACATCCGGAGGCTTAAACAACACCTATTGATGTGAATATGAAGAATCACTGGATTCATTGACAAGGATTTGGCCATTACAAGTTGATAAACCTAAAACCAAAGTTATGACTCTTCAAGATACAAATGAGAGTCAATAGAAGTGTTAAACTCAGTCATAGGAGTTTAATCTCTCACAATAACTTTGAGATGTTCAAGAGGCAATACACAAAGAGCCTTTTTATGCTCATTACAGGGTTTCAAGTGATAAAACTTCATGAAAAGCTAAGATTCAGCCTTGTAGCACTCTTGATGATGTGATTAGGCATGCTACCAAGGTTTAGATGCAAATCAAAGTAAGAAATAAGCATGATAGCTTATACCATAGTTTTGTTAGTTCTTAAAATCTCATAGGAGTTTCTAATGGTGAATATGGGGAGTTGTAGCAAAGAAAAACACATCCGAATACTTCAACAACACCTATTGATATGAATATGAAGAATCACTGGTTTCATTGACAGGGATTTGGCCATGACAAGCTGATAGACCTAAAACCAAAGTTATGACTCTTCAAAAGACAAATGAGAGTGAATAGAAGAGTTAGAGTGTAGTCTTAGGAGTTTAATCTCTCACAATAGCTTTGATACCTTCAAGAGCCATTATAGAGAACCATTGTATGCTATGTACTGGGTTTGGGTGATGAAACTTCTTGAACGGCTTAAATTCCGCCTTTTAGAACTCTTGATGATGTGATTAAATGCTACCAAGGTGATGAAAGTCAAAGTAAGAAATAAGCATTATAGCTTATAACGTAGTTTTGTTAGTTCTTAAAATCTCATAGGAGTTTCTAATGGTGAATATGGGGAGTTGTAGCAAGAAGACACATCTGGAGGCTTAAACAACACCTACTGATGTGAATATGAAGAATCACTGGTTTCATTGACAAGGATTTGGCAATTACAAGCTGATAAACTTAAAACCAAAGTTATGACTCTTCAAGATACAAATGAGAGTCAATAGAAAAGTTAAACTGTAGTAGGAGTTTAATTTCTCACAATAGCTTTGAGATGTTCAAGAGGCAACACACAAAGAGCCTTTTTTATGCTCATTACAGGGTTTCAAAGTGATAAAACTTCATGAAAAGCTGAGATTCAGCCCTTTAGAACTCTTGATGACGTGATTAAGCATGCTACCAAGGTTTAGATGCAAGTGAAAGTAAGAAATAAGCATTATAGCTTATACCATAGTTTTGTTAGTTCTTAAAATCTCACAGGAGTTTCTAATGGTGAATATGGGGAGTTGTAGCAAGAAGAAACATCCGGAGGCTTAAACAACACCTATTGATGTGAATATGAAGAATCACTGGTTTCATTGACAAGGATTTATCCATTACAAGCTCGATAAACCTAAAACCAAAGTTATGACTCTTCAAGATACAAATGAGAGTCAATAGAAGTGTTAAACTGTAGTCATAGGAGTTTAATCTCTCACAATAGCTTTGAGATGTTCAAGAGGCAATACACAAAGAGCCTTTTTATGCTCATTACAGGGTTTCAAAGATGAAACTTCATGAAAAACTGAGATTCAGCCTTTTAGAACTCTTGATGACGTGATTAAGCATGCTACCAAGGTTTAGATGCAAGTCAAAGTAAGAAATAAGCATTATAGCTTATACCATAGTTTTGTTAGTTCTTAAAATCTCATAGGAGTTTCTAATGGTGAATATGGGGAGTTGTAGCAAAAAAAACACATCTGAATATTTAAACAACACCTATTGATATGAGTATGAAGAATCACTGGTTTCATTGACAAGGATTTGGCCATTACAAGCTGATAGACCTAAAACCAAAGTTATGACTCTTCAAGATACAAATGAGAGTGAATAGAAGAGTTGAAGTGTAGTCTTAGGAGTTTAATCTCTCACAATAGCTTTGATATCTTCAAGAGCCACTATAGAGAACCATTGTATGCCACGTACTGGGTTCGGGGGATGAAACTGCTTGAAAGGCTTAAATTCAGCCTTTTAGAACTCTTGATGACGTGATTAAGCATGCTACCAAGGTGAAGATGTAAATCAAAGTAAGAAATAAGCATTATAGCTTATACCATAGTTTTGTTAGTTCTTAAAATCTCATAGGAGTTTCTAACGGTGAATATGGGGAGTTGTAGCAAGAAGACACATCCGAGGCTTAAACAACACCTATTGATGTGTATATGAAGAATCACTGGTTTCATTGACAAGGATTAGGCCATTACAAGCTGATAAACCTAAAACCAAAGTTATGAGTCTTCAAGATACAAATGCGAGTCAATAGAAGTGTTAAACTGTAGTCATAGGAGTTTAATCTCTCACAATAGCTTTGAGATGTTCAAGAGGCAATACAGAAAGCCTTTTCTTATGCTCAAGTACTGGGTTTCAAGTGATAAAACGTCATAAAAAGCTGAGATTCAGCCTTTTAGAACTCTTGATGACGTGATAACATGCTACCAAGGTGTAGATGCAAGGGAAAGTAAGAAATAAGCATTATAGCTTATACCATAGTTTTGTTAGTTCTTAAAATCTCACAGGAGTTTCTAATGGTGAATATGGGGAGTTGTAGCAAGAAGACACATCTGGAGGCTTAAACAACACCTACTGATGTGAATATGAAGAATCACTGGTTTCATTGACAAGGATTTGGCAATTACAAGCTGATAAACTTAAAACCAAAGTTATGACTCTTCAAGATACAAATGAGAGTCAATAGAAAAGTTAAACTGTAGTCATAGGAGTTTAATTTCTCACAATAGCTTTGAGATGTTCAAGAGGCAACACACAAAGAGCCTTTTTATGCTCATTATAAGGTTTCAAAGGATAAAACTTCATGAAAAGCTGAGATTCAGCCTTTTAGAACTCTTGATGACGTGATTAAGCATGCTACCAAGGTTTAGATGCAAGTGAAAGTAAGAAATAAGCATTATAGCTTATACCATAGTTTTGTTAGTTCTTAAAATCTCACAGGAGTTTCTAATGGTGAATATGGGGAGTTGTAGCAAGCAGAAACATCCGGAGGCTTAAACAACACCTATTGATGTGAATATGAAGAATCACTGGTTTCATTGACAAGGATTTATCCATTACAAGCTGATAAACCTAAAACCAAAGTTATGACTCTTCAAGATACAAATGAGAGTCAATAGAAGTGTTAAACTGTAGTCATAGGAGTTTAATCTCTCACAATAGCTTTGAGATGTTCAAGAGGCAATACACAAAGAGCCTTTTTATGCTCTGTACTTGGTTTGAGTGATAAAACTTCATTAAAGGCTTAGATTCAGCCTTTTAGCTCTCTTGATGACAAGATTAAGCATGCTACCAAGGTTTAGATGCAAGTCAAAGTAAGAAATAAGCATTATAGCTTATACCATAGTTTTGTTAGTTCTTAAAATCTCAAAGAGTTTCTAATGGTGAATATGGGGAGTTGTAGCATGAAAACACATCTGAATATTTAAACAACACCTATTGATATGAATATGAAGAATCACTGGTTTCATTGACAAGGATTTGGCCATTACAAGTCGATAGAACCTAAAACCAAAGTTATGACTCTTCAAGATACAAATGAGAGTGAATAGAAGAGTTGAAGTGTAGTCTTAGGAGTTTAATCTCTCACAATAGCTTTGATATCTTCAAGAGCCACTATAGAGAACCATTGTATGCTATGTACTGGGTTTGGGTGATGAAACTTCTTGAAAGGCTTAAATTCAGCCTTTTAGAACTCTTGATGACGTGATTAAGCATGCTACCAAGGTGAAGATGTAAATCAAAGTAAGAAATAAGCATTATAGCTTATACCATAGTTTTGTTAGTTCTTAAAATCTCATAGGAGTTTCTAACGGTGAATATGGGGAGTTGTAGCAAGAAGACACATCTGGAGGCTTAAACAACACCTATTGATGTGTATATGAAGAATCACTGGTTTCATTGACAAGGATTAGGCCATTACAAGCTGATAAACCTAAAACCAAAGTTATGAGTCTTCAAGATACAAATGCGAGTCAATAGAAGTGTTAAACTGTAGTCATAGGAGTTTAATCTCTCACAATAGCTTTGAGATGTTCAAGAGTAATACACGAAAGCCTTTTCTTATGCTCAGATTGGGTTTCAAAGTGATAAAACGTCATAAAAAGCTGAGATTCAGCCTTTTAGAACTCTTGATGACGTGATTAAGCATGCTACCAAGGTGTAGATGCAAGTGAAAGTAAGAAATAAGCATTATAGCTTATACCATAGTTTTGTTAGTTCTTAAAATCTCACAGGAGTTTCTAATGGTGAATATGGGGAGTTGTAGCAAGAAGACACATCTGGAGGCTTAAACAACACCTATTGATGGGAATATGAAGAATCAATGGTTTCATTGACAAGGATTTGGCCATTACAAGCTGATAAACCTAAAACCAAAGTTATGACTCTTCAAGATACAAATGAGAGTCAATAGAAGTGTTAAACTGTAGTCATAGGAGTTTAATCTCTCACAATAGCTTTGAGATGTTCAGGAGGCAATACTACAAAGAGCCTTTTTATGCTCATTAAGGTTTCAAGTGATAAAACTTCAGAAAAGCTGAGATTCAGCCTTTTGAACTCTTGATGACGTGATTAAGCATGCTACCAAGGTGTAGATGCAAGTGAAAGTAAGAAATAAGCATTATAGCTTATACCATAGTTTTGTTAGTTCTAAAATCTCACAGGAGTTTCTAATGGTGAATATGGGGAGTTGTAGCAAGAAGACACATCCGGAGGCTTAAAACAACATCTATTGATGTGAATATGAAGAATCACTGGTTTCATTGACAAGGATTTGGCCATTACAAGCTGATAAACCTAAAACCAAAGTTATGACTCTTCAAGATACAAATGAGAGTCAATAGAAGTGTTAAACTGTAGTCATAGGGAGTTTAATCTCTCACAATAGCTTTGAGATGTTCAAGAGGCAATACACAAAGAGCCTTTTTTATGCTCATTACAGGGTTTCAAGGATAAAACTTCATGAAAAGCTAAGATTTAGCCTTGTAGAACTCTTGATGACGTGATTAAGCATGCTACCAAGGTTTAGATGCAAGTCAAAGTAAGAAATAAGCATTATAGCTTATACCATAGTTTTTTTAGTTCTTAAAATCTCATAGGAGTTTCTAATGGTAAATTTGGGAGTTTTAGAAAGAATACACATATTGAAGCTGAAACAACACCTATTGATATGAATATGAAGAATCACTGGTTTCATTGACAAGGATTTGGCCATTACAAGCTGATAGACCTAAAACCAAAGTTATGACTCTTCAAGATACAAATGAGAGTGAATAGAAGAGTTAAAGGTAATTTAGGAGTTTAATCTCTCACAATAGCTTTGATATCTTCAAGAGCCACTATAGAGAACCATTGTATGCTATGTACTGGGTTTGGGTGATGAACCTTCTTGAAAGGCTTAGAATTCAGCCTTTTAGAACTCTTGATGACGTGATTAAGCATGCTACCAAGGTGTATGTGTAAGTCAAAGTAAGAAATAAGCATTATAGCTTATACTATAGTTTTGTTAGGTCTTAAAATCTCATAGGAGTTTCTAATGGTGAATATGGGGAGTTGTAGCAAGAAGACACATCTGGAGGCTTAAACAACATCTATTGATGTGAATATGAAGAATCACTGGTTTCATTGACAAAGATTTTGCCATTACAAGCTGATAAACCTAAAACCAAAGTTATGAGTCTTCAAGATACAAATGAGAGTCAATAGAAGTGTTAAACTGTAGTCATAGGAGTTTAATCTCTCACAATAGCTTTGAGATGTTCAAGTGGCAATACACAAAGACCCTTTTTATGCTCATTACATGGTTTCAGTGATAAAACTTCATGAAAAGCTAAGATTCAGCCTTTTAGAACTCTTGATGACGTGATTAAGCATGCTACCAAGGTTTAGATGCAAGTCAAAGTAAGAAATAAGCATTATAGCTTATACCATAGTTTTGTTAGTTCTAAAATTCTCATAGAGAGTTTCTAATGGTGAATATGGGGAGTTGTAGCAAGAAGACACATCTGGAGGCTTAAACAACACCTATTGATGTGAATATGAAGAATCAATGGTTTCATTGACAAGGATTTGGCCATTACAAGCTGATAAACCTAAAACCAAAGTTATGACTCTTCAAGATACAAATGAGAGTCAATAGAAGTGTTAAACTGTAGTCATAGGAGTTTAATTTCTCACAATAGCTTTGAGATGTTCAAGAGGCAATACACAAAGAGCCTTTTTATGCTCATTACAGGATTTCAGTGATAAAACGTCATAAACAGCTGAGATTCAGCCTTTTAGAACTCTTGATGACGTGATTAAGCATGCTACCAAGGTTTAGATGCAAGTGAAAGTAAGAAATAAGCATTATAGCTTATACCATAGTTTTGTTAGTTCTTAAAATCTCACAGGAGTTTCTAATGGTGAATATGGGGGAGTTTAGGAAGAAGAAACATCTCGGAGGCTTAAACAACACCTATTGATGTGAATATGAAGAATCACTGGTTTCATTGACAAGGATTTATCCATTACAAGCTGATAAACCTAAAACCAAAGTTATGACTCTTCAAGATACAAATGAGAGTCAATAGAAGTGTTAAACTGTAGTCATAGGGAGTTTAATCTCTCACAATAGCTTTGAGATGTTCAAGAGGCAATACACAAAGAGCCTTTTTTATGCTCATTACATGGTTTCAAGTGATAAAACTTCATGAAAAGCTAAGATTCAGCCTTTTAGAACTCTTGATGACGTGATTAAGCATGCTACCAAGGTTTAGATGCAAGTCAAAGTAAGAAATAAGCATTATAGCTTATACCATAGTTTTGTTAGGTCTTAAAATCTCATAGGAGTTTCTAATGGTGAATATGGGGAGTTAGTAAAGAAGACACATCTGGAGGCTTAAACCATACCTATTAATGTGAATATGAAGAATCACTGGTTTCATTGACAAAGATTTTGCCATTACAAGCTGATAAACCTAAAACCAAAGTTATGAGTCTTCAAGATACAAATGAGAGTCAATAGAAGTGTTAAACTGTAGTCATAGGAGTTTAATCTCTCACAATAGCTTTGAGATGTTCAAGTGGCAATACACAAAGAGCCTTTTTATGCTCATTACATGGTTTCAGTGATAAAACTTCATGAAAAGCTAAGATTCAGCCTTTTAGAACTCTTGATGACGTGATTAAGCATGCTACCAAGGTTTAGATGCAAGTCAAAGTAAGAAATAAGCATTATAGCTTATACCATAGTTTTTTTAGTTCTTAATGTTAAAAGGGAGCAACCACACACCTCTCCACCATTAAACATTGTTGGCCTGGAGAAAGACCCAAGAGGAGAGCCCAAAGAAGACAAGTCCAATTAGGTCCATTGAGGTTTAAACAAGCCCAATAGGAGGAAGAAAGCACACAAGCATGTCAAGGAAAGCCCAATAGAAAGAAGAAGGCACACAAGCATGTTATGAAAGTCAACAAAGGCTGTATGATATTTTTCTAAACAATCGGTGCTTCTTGTTGTTTCTCTTTGCTGTTTTGTTTTATCTCATGTATATATAATTGTGTTATGTAATCAGAACAAAAAAAACTAAAGGAAAATCGTTCACCCTTTGTAAAAAAAAAAAAATCAAACGTTCAGCCTTTAAGAAAAAGCAATAAACTTGTTTTCTTTGCTGATCTTCAAACAAATTTCACTCAAAATCTACATGGTATCAGAGCAGATTAGTTCCTAAAGACCTACTTTCTTTTGCAAATACAAACACTATCACCCTATATTCCAAATGGAGAATCAGAAACAAATCACTCTTCCAATCGTTCTCAAAGGAGACAACTATCTTCTGTGGTCAAGAACCACAAGAATTGCCTTGAGAAGCCGTGGCTTATGGGAGCATATTGAAGGTTCTCAAGATATGTCAAAAGACAAAGAGAAGAAGGCTGAAGCGGATGAAGGAGCTGTGGGAGTCTCCACTCAAAGCCAGCAGCAGCCAAGATGATTATAAGTGGATTCAAGAGGACCAGCTTGTTCTTGCGGTTCTCCAAAGTTCACTAGAGAATCTATCCTTGCAGCATATTCTTATTGTGGAAACTGCAAAGGAGCTTTGGGACACTCTTATGAGTGTTTATGGAAATGTTTCCAATCTCAAGCAGAATCTTTGAGGTTAAGAAAGCCTTGAACAATATTCAACAAGAGGAAAGATTGTTCAAAGACTTTTTGGAGAATTCAGAGGTTTATGGGCAGAACTGGATCTGCTTAGACCACCCACTACTGATGTGAAGGAGTTGAATGAGAGGCGTGAGCAAGATCAAGTATTTGGACTTCTACTTACTCTTAACGGATCATTCAAGGGATTGATTCACCATATTTTGAGGTTTGAAAAGCTCCCTAGTCTAAATGAAGTATGCATGATGATCCGTAGGAGGAAGGATCAAGAGGTCTCTTCCAGGGAACTAAAGGAAACAGCTTACGTGGAGTAAAGGCTCATTTCAACCAACTGAGAAGAGGAATAACCTATGGTGTGATCACTGTAAGAAGTCAGGACATACCAAGGAGAGATGCTGGACGCTCAATCCCTCATTTGAAACCCAAGTCTATGAGGGGAATGAGTCATAATACAAGAGGAAATGCTATTGTTGGAAGCGATGATGTTGTGAGAAGGTCAGACTTGGATGCACTCATCAAGAGCATCACCAAACTGACAGAATCTGGTAAGAGTTTCTTAGGTTCTGAGCCTCATAAACCCATTATTATAGACTCAAAAATACACACCATATGATTAGTGACTCAGTAACTGTCACAAATGTTAAACCACACTCTGGGAAAGTTAGTATTGCTAATGGACAAGATATAGCGATTAGAGGAATTGGAGAGTTAGAAATGTTTAGTAAGAACTCAAAAGCTCTATATATGCCAGAATTTACGTCCCAACTTACTATCAGTTCAAAAGGTGACAAAGGATCTTGAGTGTTCG
>CM051377.1:55208-79469 GCA_028015245.1 Cardamine occulta
CGCCAATGAATGTATTAACAAGAAGATTATGATTCTCTTGGAGAATGGTGAGATTGAGGCCAGGAAGAGGAGGAGAATGTTAGAATTGAGTTTAAGTTTGTTAGAAACTAGAATGAGAGTAGCTGAATGAATAATAAGAAGATTGAGAATAGAGATTTTATTATCTCTTATGAGATTTTATTATCTCAGTAGTTGTAAAGTGTTACAATGGATTACATATTTATAGAACTCTTAGCATAAAAATAACTAGGTGTATCTTGTAGTTGAGTCTATCTATCCGTTAGGAATAGTAATAGAGCCGTTGGAGTTCAAAATAGAGCTGTTGGAGGCCAAAACAATTTGGGCGTCGGTTTGGGCTTCTCTATTTAGGCCTTTCTTCTTTTATTCCTTGTTGGGTATTTGTTTGTGATTAATACTCCCCCTCGAGCTTAGCGGAATGAGTGTGGAGACTAAGTTTGATTTTCGAAAACAAATCCTCATAACTACCTCATTAAAAACCTCACAATTACAAACCCAGTGGAAAAACTCCTTGTGAGGAAAAGAGTGTAGTGTCTCGGAAATGGAGAGGAATGATCGAGGATGAGTGAGATCTATTAGTCAAGCTTACTCTGAATGTGGTTGCAAATCTTGAGACTTGTAGATTTGGTGAATATGTCACAAGCTGATCTTAAGCTTCTTGTAGCATGGGAGGATTACTCCTTGATGATCTTCTCTCCTAACTTTGTGACGATCCACTCTATGTGCTTGGTTCGTTCATGGAAGGCGAGTTTGTAGCAATGTGAATTGCTTTCTTGATTGTCCTATGCATGGTAATGGGACTTGTGCTCTCGATTCCCGGATCCTTTAAAGCGCCTTTAGCCATACTAGCTCGTTTGTAAGCTTCTTCATTACTCTATACTCACTTTCGGTGCTGGGCATGAGGCGACCTTTTGTTCTTAGATTTCAGGTTACTAAGTTCCCTCGATAAATGTGCAATAGCCGGTTGTGGATTTTCATCCATCGTATCTCGGCGTAATCCGCATCGCAATAGCCCGACTTGTACTTATTATTCTTTCCCATCAAACACCTTACCTGGTGATCCTTTGATGTATCTCGAATTCTTTCCACCGTATTCGTTGGTGCGCAAAGGACTCTTTCATGTGTTGGCTCACGATTCCTGATAGAAAGCATAGGTCAGGCCTTGTTGTGGTTAAGTAAATTAACTACCTACAACCGCGGTATTAGCTGGATCTTCAAATGGTTTTGTCAAGTGGATCTTGTCCTTTCTCCCCCTTTCTCCTGACCTTGTAGCCATCTTCGGAGGTGTCTTGGCGGTTTAGAACCTAATTTTCCTGTCTCTGTAAACCGTCGAGTGAATATTTTCTTTGGGATAGAAACAAGCCTTGGGAGGCGGCGTATCTCTATACCTAGAAAATATTTAAGTTCACTTAGATCTTTTTATATCAAATCTGATTTAAGAAAAGTTTGGTTTCTTGAATACCTGCTTGATCATTCATGGGAAATGATCGAGTCATCTACATATCCAAGACTACAATGATTTCTTGAGCACTTTGAGAAGTAAACAAGGTGTGATCAGCCTCGATCTTTTTAAATCCTTTGGCTGTTAGTGTAAAAGCTTAGCTTGTGGTACCAGGCTCTTGGGGATTGCTTGAACCGTAAATGGCTTTTTAAGTTTGAAAACTTTGCCATGAGAATTGAACTTTCAAGACCTGGTGGAGGCTTCATGTACACTTCTTCTTCAAGCTCTCCTTGGAGGAATGCGTTTTTGACATCCATTTGCCATAATTCCCAAGATAGATTGGTTGCCAATGATAAAATCCTTTCGAACTGTATGGAGCTTAGCCCTTTGGTGCAAGGTGTCCGTATAGTCTTCTCCATAAGTTTGAGTAAATCCCTCTTGACCTTCGAGCTTTATACCTTCGATTTCTCCATTGCTTTGTGATACTTGATGGTGAATACCCATTTAGATATCACAGCTCTTTTTCGAAAGTAGATCACTTACATCCCAAGTGTGATTTCTAACCATTCTTATCTCTAGCATCTATAGCATCCGTCGGACCTTGATTTCTTTTGCTTCTTCATGGGTTTTTGGAATGTAATGCTGCTCTATCTTTCAAGGAATGCTTGATGATCTGATGGCAAGAGGGCAAAGAACACTTTGAGCTTGGATAGGGTGAGCCCGACTTGATGGTTATAATAGACCCTAGTTTGTTTCCAATAGTGCGGACCGAATCTTTGGCGTGTGCTTCCATAAAGGTTGGTGCTGGTGCCTCTTCTTCCTCATGATATTCATTTTCTTGAATATCAGCCTGTGGAGTTTCTTGATTAACTCCCCCTTGTTCGTTACTCCTTCGTCATTCTCTTGCTCATTTTGAACATTTACCCTTCTTCTTGAATTTGATCTTCTTGATTATTTGCGGGGGCTGTTTGATCTTCATTCATTTGAGGAAGACCCATGTGCCTTACAATGTGTTGAAGAGAGGCTTCCCGATCTGTTGTGGCGTCAGCCAAGTCCTTCACACTTTGCCAGGCCGACTTCTCAAAATAACTTTGATCTTCTAGGAATTTTACATCTCTAAGCGTCATGATCGTTTGGTGCTTGGATCATAGCATCTGACCCTTTGAGTAGTGGAGTATCCAATGAACATGCTTTAGTGCTTTTAGCATCTAACTTATTCCTTTGATCCTTGGCCTTAGGACAAAACAAACCTTTACCAAACCACGTAAGTGATTAATATTTGGTTTGGTTTTTGTTTAATACCTCAAATGGTGATAAGTCATCTAAGACTTTTGTTGGAATTCTATTAATGAGGTAGCATGCGGTCCTGGTGACATCTCCCCAAAATCTCCTTGGCATGTTTTTGTGGAACATCATTGATCTTGCTACTTCCATCGGATGCCTATTCTTCCTTTGGCCACTCCATTTTGTTGTGGAGTATAAGGACAGCTCGTTTGGTGAAGGATGCCATGATTTGCCAAATGAGCCTTGAAAGTAATGGCTTGTGTATTCCCTCCATTATCCGATCTTGGCCCTTAATTTTAGCATTGAAATGATTAGTCACATATGTTTGAAAGTTGACAAATGCCTCAAATACTCTATCTTTAGAAAGGTAACAATGTGACCCATGTATATTTTGATTTTTCATCTATGAATGTCACAAAGTATTTTAGGTTATCTCTAGATAGGCAAGGTGAGGTCCAAACATCAGTGAACTAAATCAAAACAATTCTCATATATTGATAAGGAGTTTTTGGAAAACACTTCTGCAATGTTTTCCCATAATACAAGACTCACACTTAGAATTATCAAATACTACATTGGGCGTAATTAATTTTAAAGCTCTAGAATGAGGATGGCCTAATCTAGCATGCCATAAATCATTTGAACTACTAGCTACATGACAGGAATTAATAAGCGGCAAACTAGCGAGTTGGAGCATCTAGAATGGTTCTTGAGATCTTCTAGAGTATCCAACTCTCCTTAATCATTCCCCTTGCCTAAAACTTCACCAGTTTTAATATCCCGAAAATGAAAATTATTGGGTCCAAATATAGCATAAGCATTGAGATCGGTGGTAGCTCTTTTTGCGAGACCAAATTATTGCTAAATGTAGGCATGTAAAAAGCCTAGATTCATTTCCAAACAGGTTTAAATTTCCCTCGCCTTTAATTGGCACTCTAACTCCATTGCAACTTCAACATGACCGAGAGGTGTTTTGAATATTATTTAGTAGATCAGAATCTTTAATCGTATGGTGAGAAGCTCCCGAATCTACTAAAAGTGTTTTGAATGGTTAGAGGCTAGAAAGGTGATACCAGACTCCTTGCAAATTTGCATGGTCTTGATCATTGCCTCTAAGTCTTTCTGCTCATGGTGATCATGCCGTTGTTCTCTGAAGTAGAGGCTTGATTAGAATGGCTGTTTGGAACACTTGGGTTCATACGGAGTGCTGTAGTTGGTTAGTGGCTGGGGCGTAATTTGAAGCGTTTGCTTCATTTGCTTGTTGCCTTGCTCTGAAGTTGGCTCTGAGATGAGGATGAAGGATAAAAAACTCCTCCTTGGTGTGTCCTCTCCCTTGGTTGAATTTGCCAATGTTCTTGCAATGTTCACATTGCTTTGTTATTCCTTTCTTGTTGGAACTGAATGGAGGTTTGTAAAACCCTTTGTTTGCCGTTAGCAACTCTCCTTTCTTGAAGAGATCTAAGAGCCTTGCTCCTTTTTGGATTTGAGCAGACATTCTCAAGGCTTGGTAACTTCTCCTCCCTTAAAATGTACTTTATAAGGTCATTAAATTTCGGATGGAGAGATTGGAGAAGTCCAAATACTTTCGATCTTGCTCTTTTCTTTCCTCTATAATTTTGAGGTCTTTTGTGCTTGGCCTCGGCATATCCAGTTCAGCAAGTAATGATCTATATTTACCAAAGTGTTTGGTAAAATCTTGATCTTCTTGAGTGAGGTTGCTTGAGATCTTTCTTCACTTGAATACTCTTGAAAGATTGGTGATGTCTCCATCACCTTCTTTGGAGTTTTCAAAGTTCTTGAGCTGTCTCACAATATGAGTAAGATTCAAATATTGAATCACTCGAGGAGCTATGGATTATGCTTGAGCACCATTTGATCTTTTTAAAGCCACTTTTCCCGAGCTTCTTCATCTCCTTCTTGAAACTCTTTTCCTTTTGCTGGTTCACTTTATTCCTCAAGCGCGTCCGTACAAGTTGGATTTTGTCGATCTTGACCATAGGAGATAGTTCTCTCCTCTTAGGGTGACTCTAATTGCGGTTGGTTTGTCTCCTCCATGATAAAAAAAATGATTAACCGTTTGATACTACTTGCCTCGACTTCACTAACTTCGTCTAGGATGAATTAATTTCAATCTCGAGTTAGGAAAATGTTCTTTGAGAATCACCGGAAATAAACCACTCTAACTTCACACGGCTCGTCTAGGATGAATATATATCGATCTCAGAGCTTTTGGAGGAAGTTAAAGGGGATGTATTTCGAGGAAAACCAAAAGAAATTTTTGGAGAAGGCGATGAAACGGTACCAAAAGCAGACGAAATTTGAATTTTTGAAAACAATTCTTTTCGATTTGGAGCTCTGTAGAGCTTGTGAATGCTGCGAAGCTTTGAATATGAAGGAGGAGATGGCGTAAATGCAAAGGAGACAAAAGGAGGGCTGAATCTTGAAGAACTAGTTTACGAAATTTTACGAGGTATATGACAATGTCGATTTTGAAAAAAAAAAGCAGATGAAGAGAATGAGGAAATCAAAAACGTGTTCTGCTTTATGGATCGATGCTCTGATACCATGTTAGAATTCAGAGTTTAAGTTTGTTAGAAACTAGAATGAGAGTAGCTGAATGAATAATAAGAAGATTGAGAATAGAGAGATTTTATTATCTCTTATGAGATTTTATTATCTCGATAGTTGTAAAGTGTTACAATGGATTACATATTTATAGAACTCTTAAGCATAAAAATAACTAGGTGTATCTTGTAGTTCAGAGTCTAATCTATCCGTTGGGAATAGTAATAGAGCCGTTGGAGTTCAAAATAGAGTTGTTGAGGCGAAAACAATTTGGGCGTCGATTACGGGCTTCTCTATTTAGGCCTTTCTTCTTTTATTCCTTGTTGGGTATTTGTTTGCTTGATTAATAGAAAGAGAATGATTCAGCCTCGGAAGAAGAAAGCAAGTGGAGTTACCAGCCGTTGGAAGCTTTTGGTAACACGGAGATCGTTGAGTATTCAAACTAAGGTAAATGAACCACGATCAAAGAAAATTTGTTTCATAGTAGATGCATTGTTGAAGGAAAGGTTTGCAGCCTTATAATTGATGGAGGAAGCTGCACCAATGTAGCTAGTGAAACAATGGTGAGGAAGTTAGGGTTGAAAGTCATTGAGCGTCCGAAGCCTTATAAAGCTTCAATGGCTGAATGATGCTGGTGAGATGGCGGTGAACAGCCAAGTATTGGTTCCCCATAACCATAGGCAAATATGAGGGACGAAATTTTGTGTGATATTCTACCTTGGAGGCTGGCCACATCTTACTTGGAAGACCATGGCAGTTTGATAGAAGGGTTTTGCATGATGGTTTCACCAATAGGTATTCTTTTTTGAGTACAAAGGCGGGAAAACAGTCCTTGCTCCTCTAGCACCTACGAAGTTTACCAAGACCAGATCCAGCTGAAACAACAAGGAAAAACAACTGTGAGTGACCCCTAAACACTTCACCACAAAAAAGAAAAAAGAGTTTGAGAAAAACCAAGAAAAAAGGCACGTGAGAAGTAAACCGTGGGGCATTCTAACTTCTTTGTGAGATCTAATGTGGTTAAGAGAGCTCTTTTCTCCTAAAAAACCATTCTTCTATTTGTTTACAAAAGAAGCACTTATGAATCATACTAACCTCTCACGGGATTGCGAGTAAGGTTACTTCTCTTTTTGGGAATTTGAGAACATCTTTGGGAGGAAAACCCCGAAGGATTACCACTATCAAGTGGGATTGAGCACCAAATAGATTTCGTGCCTGGGGCTTCACTTTAACAGGCCAGCTTATAGAACTAACCGGTTGAGACCAAGGAGTTGCAAAAACAAGTGAGCGAACTCATGGACAAGGGTTACATCGAGAGCATGAGCCCCTTGTCTTTGTCTGGTTCTACTTGTACCAAGAAGGATGGAACATGGAGGATGTGTATTGATTGTCGAGCCATCAACAACATAACAGTTAAATATCGCCATCCTATTCCTCGTTTAGGCGATATGCTAGATGAACTCTATGGCTTTAGTGTGTTTTCTAAAATTGATCTTAAAAGTGGATATCACAATGCATGAAGAGGGTGATGAGTGGAAAAACGACTTTTAAAACAAAACATGGATTATATGAGTGGTTAGTAATGCCTTTTGGATTAACTAATACCCAGCACTTTCATGAGATTAATGAACCATGTCTTAAGAGCTTTCATTGGAGTTTTTTGTTGTTTACTTTGATGACATTCTGGTTTATAGCAAAAACTTAGGGGATCGTATTGAGCATCTGAAATCTGTTTTAAGAAGTTCTAAGGAAAGAAAAGTTGTTTGCTAACCTAAAGAAGTGTACCTTTTGCGCGGATAATCTTGTGTTTCTAGGTTTTTGTTGTGAGTGCACGAGGTTATACAGGTTGATGAAAGAAAAAGTAGAAAGTTATCAAGTGAATGGCCCGAATCCTGATCTTAGGTGAAGTGAGGAGTTTCCATGGACTTGCTGGATTCTATAGGAGATTTGTGAAGATTTTAGCACCATAGCTGCTCCACTTACTGAAGTGATCAAGAAAATGTGGGATTCAAATGGGAAGAAGCACAAAAAAAGCATTCAAACCTTGAAGGAGAAACTTACCAATGCACCCTTTTGTCTTTGCGGTTTTATGAAAACTTTTGAAATTGAATGTGATGCATCTGGTGTAGGTATTGAGTGCGGTTTTGATGCAGAGAAGAGAACCCATTGCCTTTTTTCGGTGAAGCTTGGGAGCCACTTTGAACTATCCAACCTCTGACGAGGGTTGTATGCCTTGGTCGAGCTTTGCAACATGGGAACACTACCTATGGCAAGAGGTTAAGTCATCCATACTGATCATGGTCCTTAAAAAGCATTTGAAAGGTCAGCAAAAGCTTACAAGCGGCATGCTAGGTGGATAGAGTTCATTGAAACATTTCAGTATGTAATCAAGTACAAAAAAGGTAAAAGAAACATTGTTGCCGATGCCTTATCTGGAGGTATGTTTTGATTACTACTTTGGATGCTAAGTTGTTAGGTTTTGAGCAACTAAAAAGGTTTATCTGAGATTGATTCTGAATTTCAAGAAATTTACAAGTCTTGTGTTAAATTTGCTTTTGGAAAGTATTTTTAGGCTTGAAGGATTCTTATTCTTTGAAAATCGTTTGTGTGTGCCCTAATTGCTCTGTGAGAGATTTACTAGTTAGGGAAGCACATGGAGGAAACTTAATGGGACATTTTGGAATTGCTAAGACTCTCAAAGTACTTTGCAAACATTTCTATTGGCGCATATGAAGGAGATGTGGAAGAGTCTGCGGAAGATGTGTCCTTGCAAACAAACCAAATCAAAGTACAGTCTCAAGGTTTGTACGCCCTTTTATCAATCCTACTCAGCCTTGGAATGACATATCTATGGATTTTGTGCTTGGATTACCTAGAACTAGGACTGGAAAAAGACTCCATCTTTGTTGTTGTTGATAGGTTTTCTAAAATGGCCATTTCATTGCTTGTCATAAAACGATGATGCTTCTCGTGTAGCTAACTTGTTCTTTAAAGAGATAGTTAGAATTCATGGCATGCCCAGAACTATTGTTAGTGATAGGGATACTAAGTTCTTGAGCTACTTTTGGAAAACACTTTGGTCTAAGCTAGGAACTAAGTTGTTATTTTCAACTTCTTGTCATCCTCGATCTGATGGGCAAACTGAAGTTGTGAATAGAACTTTGTTCTCTTTTACGTGCCTTGATCAAAAGAACTTGAAAACTTGGGAAGATTGTTTGCGCATGTTGAATTTGCATATAATCGCTCAATGCATTCACTACAAAGTTTTCTCCATTAGAAATTGTCTATGGATTTAATCCTATTTCTCCTTTGGATCCTAACCCTTTACCTTTGGTGAAAGGCAAGCGTAGATGGGAAAAGGAAGCTGAACTTGTTAAACAGATCCATGAAAGCTCGGAAGAACATAGAGGGGAAAACCAAACAATATGAAAAATATGCCAACAAGGGCGGCATAAGAAGATCTTTGAAGAAGGAGACCTAGTGTGGATACATTTGAGGAAAGAAAAGATTTCCAGCTGAAGGAAGTCAGCTGAAACCAGAATTGATGGACCATTCCAGGAGTCACAAAGGGATCGAGTGACAATGCTTACCAACTTGATCTCAAGGTAAGTACAAAGTGAGTTCTAGTTTTAATGTTGCTGACTTAATTCCTTTATTTGCAAGATGAGCACGATTTGAGGTCGAATCCTTTTTCAAGAAGGGGATGATGTGATCATGGAGAACAATCAAGCGTGGCATGAACTTGAGGAGAGCATACATGGAGTTGAAGATTTATTGGTTTGTACCAAGTGGACCTATAAAGAGCAAGAGCCAAGGCACTTCGGAATTCAATCCATGGACTTCTCACTCAAGTGCACAATCATCAAGCATCTAAGGATTTCACAAAGTACATTGGATATCGGAATATGCTGATGTGACACCTTCTCAAATGGATTAACAAAGAGGGTGATCCATTTGTACTCTTTTCTAACCTTTGGGTTTTTTCCCAATGGGTTTTTCAAAGGAAAGTTTTAATGAGGAGCAAATTGGATCACTTGTTCATCAAGTCCATAAGAAGAACTTATCCAAAGCCCACAAAATGTCTCTTGGCCCAAAAATGAAGATCCATTTCGTGGAGATGAAGTACTAAAAGTACAAAGTCAAGAGATATTTTATTTTTCTTTTATTTTAAGTTTTTTGTTTATTTTTGACAATTAATATTGCTTAGATATTTTCTACCCTTTCTTGTGCTATATAAGCCCCTAGACCATCTGCAAATAATCAATCAACTTTCTTTTCAGCATATTTTAGAGTGAATCTCTTTTTGTTCTTTTAGAACTTTCGATTGCTTGGTGTGTAATATCCAACAATCAAACCTTGTCTTGTCTAGGTGTGTCATTTCCTAGGAGTTATCGAGGTCTATCGAGAGCCTTCCGTGACTCTTGTGTGACCATTAGATCCATCATCTATCCATCTATCCATTTCCATAACTTCGAAAAAGTGTCGAATCCTTGGGAGGATCACATCAACTAGACTTTCACCTTATTCACTCTCATTTGTATCTTGAAGGGTCATAACTTCTGTTTTTTAGGTATATCGGCTTGAAAATTTCAAAATCCATGTCTATGAAACCATTGATTCTTTATATTCACATCAATAGGTCTTGTTTAAGCCTCCATATGTGTCTTCTTGTTACAACTCCCCATTCTCATCATTAGAAACTCCTATGAGATTTTAAGAACAAAGCAGAACTATAAGATAAGCTATAATGCTTGTTTCTTTTCATTGATCTCTTCTACACCTTAGTAGCATGCTTAATCATGTCATCAAGAAAGCTAAAAGGCTGAATCTAAGCCTTTCATGAAGTTTCATCACTTTGAAACCCGATCTGAAGCATACAATGGCACTCTGTAGTGGCTCTTGACCTTCTCAGCACAGTTGTGCGATATTAAAAGTCCTCTGATTAGACTTCCACGCTTCTATTCACTCTCATTTGTATCTTGAAGAGTCATAACTCTGTTTTGGTATATCAGCTTGAAAATTTCAAAATCCTTGTCATGAAACCATTGATTCTTCATATTACATCAATAGGTCTTGTTTAAGCCTCTATATGAGTCTTCTTTCTACAACTCCCCCATTTCACCATTAGAAACACCAATGGGATGCTAAGAACAAAGCAGAACTATGGGATAAGCTATAATCGTGTTTCTTTCGTTGATCTGCTTTTTACAACTTAGTAGCATGTAATCATGTCATCAAGAGAGCAAAAAGGCTGAATCTAAGCCTTTCGTGAAGTTTCATCACTGAAACCTAGTACAGAACATACAATGACACTTCTGTAGTGGCTCTTGAACTTCTCAAAACAGTTGTGAGATATTAAAGTCCTCGATTAGACTTCCCACTTCTATTCACTCTCATTTGTATCTTGAAGAGTCATAACTTCTGTTTTTAGGTATATCGGCTTGAAAATTTCAAAATCCTTGTCATGAAACCATTGATTCTTCATATTCACATCAATAGGTCCTTTTTAAGCCTCCATATGATTCTTATTTCTCCGACTCCCCATTTTCACCAAAAACACCTCTGAGATGCTAAGAACAAACGGACTATGGGATAAGCTATAATGCTTGTTTCTTTAGTTGATCTGCTTCTACAATTTAGTAGTATGGTTAATCATGTCATCAAGATAGCTAAAAAGGCTGAATCCTAACCCTTTCATGAAGTTTCATCCACAGAAACCTAATCGGAGCGTACAATGGCACTCTTTAGTGGCTTTTGAACTTCTCAAAACGGTTGTAGAGATTAAAGTCCTCTGTTAGACTTTCACCTTCTATTCACTCTCATTTTTATCTTGAAGAGTCATAACTTTCTTTTTTTAGGTATATCGACTTGAAAATTTCAAAATCCTGGTCATGAAACCATTGATTCTTCATATTCACATCAGTGGGTCTTGTTTAAGCATCCATATGAGTCTTCTTTCTACAACTCCCCATTTTCATCATTTGAAACACCAATGAGATCTAAGAACAAAGCGGAACTATGGGATAAGTTATAATGCTTGTTTCTTTCGTTGATCTGCTTTACAACTTAGTAGCATGGTTAATCATGTCATCAAAGAGCTAAGCCTTTAATTAGTGGCTCTTGAACTTCTTAATAGAGTTGTGAGAGATTAAAGTCCTCTAACTTACACTTAATACAATCACATTTGCTTCTTGAAGAGTCATAACTCCGTTTTAGGTGTATCGACTTGAAAATTTCACAATCCTTGTCGCGAAACCAATGACTCTTCATATTCTTATCAATAGATCTTGTTTAAGCCTCCATATGTGTCTTCTTGCTACAACTCCCCATTTTAACCATTAGAAACACCATTGAGATGCTAAGAACAAGCAGAACTTTAGGATAAGCTATAATGCTGTTTCTTTTCGTTGATCGCTTCCTAAACCTTAGTAGCATGCTGAATCATGTCAAAGAGAGCTAAAAGGCTGAATCGAAGCCTTTCATGAAGTTTCAGCACTGATGTTAGAATTGAGTTTAAGTTTGCTAGAAACAAGAATGAGAGTAGTGAATGAATAATAATAAGATTGAGAATAGAGATTTTATTATCTCTTATGAGAATTTATTATCTCGGTGGTTGTAAAGTGTTACAATGGATTACATATTTATAGAACTCTTAGCATAAAAATAACTAGGTGTATCTTGTAGTTCGATTGTCTAATCTATCCGTTGGGAATAGTAATAGAGCCGTTGGAATTCAAAATAAATTTTGTTGAGGCGAAAACAATTTGGGCGTCGATTCTGGCCTTCTCTTCTTGGGCCTCTCTTCTTTTATTCCTTGTTGGGTATTTGTTTGGCGATTAATACTCCCCCCCTCAAGCTTGCGGAATGAGTGTGGGCCTAAGTTTGATTTTCCAAGCAATCCTCCGCTACCTCATTAAAAACCTCCTACAATAACCAGTGGGAAAAACTCCTTGTGAGGAAAAATGTAGTGTCTCTGGAAATGGAGGCATGATCAAGGATGAGTGAGATCTATTAGTCCAAGCTTGCTCTGAATGTGGTTGCTAATCTTGAGACTTGTAGATTTGGTGAATATGTAACCAAGTGATCTTAAGCTTCTTGTGTAGCATGGGAGGATTACTCATTGATGATCTTCTCTCCTAACTTTGTGACAATCCACTTCTATGTGCTTGGTTTCGTTCATGGAAGGCTGAGTTTCTAATGATGAGAATGGGGAGTTGTAGAAAGAAGACTCGTATGGAGGCTTAAACAAGATCTATTGATGTGAGTATGAAGATTCATTGGTTTTGGAGGACAAGGATTGAAATTTACAAGCTGATACATTTAAATCAAGTTATGACTACTTGAATTGAGTGAATATAAATGCAAGTGGAATAGTATTTTGAGGCGTTCAAGCAACCCTGATGCCATTGTATGCTCTGCTTTTGGTTTTAGATTAAAAAAAACAAATACTAGATTGCTTGCTGGCTCTTAATTAAGCAGTATACTATTTGTGGTGAGAATGGGGAGTTATAAAAAGAAGCACAAATAAGAAACAAAAATATAATAATAAAAAAAAAAATTGTTTTGGAGACAAGGATTGTGAATTCTGTACCACTAAAATGGGTTATACCTCTTGAAGAAGCAAATGAGAGTGAATATAAAGTGTTGAAGTCGATCGAAAGGACTTTAATCTCTCCCAATTATTTTTAAGAAGTTCAAGAGCCCTACAGAGTGCCATTGTTGTATATGTCTTTGGGTTTCATCCTGAAACTTAATTAAAGGCTTAGATTCAGCCTTTTAGCTCTCTTGATGACATGATTAAGCAAGCTACTAAGGTTTAGAAGCGGATCAATGAAAGAAACAAGCATTATAGCTTATCTATAGTTCTGTTTGTTCTTAGCATCTCAATGGTGTTTCTAATGGTTAAAATGGGCAGTTGTAGCAAGAAGACACATATGGAGGCTTAAACAAGATTTATTGATGTGAATATGAAGATTCATTGGTTTTAGGGACAAGGATTGTGGAAATTTTCAAGCTGAGTTATGACTCTTCAAGAAGCAAATGAGAGTGAATAGAAGTGTTGAGAAGATGCAGTTAGAGGACTTTAATCTCTCACAACAGTTTTAAGAAGTTCAAGAGCCCTTCTGAGTGCCATTGTATGCTCTGTACTGGGTTTCAGTGATGAAACTTAATTAAGGACTTAGATTCAGCCTTTTAGCTCTCTTATGACATGATTAAGCATGCTCTTAATGTTTAGAAGCGGATCAGCGAAAGAAACAAGCATTATAGCTTATCCCATGGATTCTGTTTATTCTTAGAATCTCATTGGAGTTTCTAATGATGAGAATGGGGAGTTGTGAAAAGAAAGACTCATATGGAGGCTTAAACAAGATCTATTGATGTGAGTATGAAGATTCATTTGTTAGAGGGACAAGGGTTGTGAATTTGACAGGCTGATACACCTAAATCAGAGTTATGACTCTTGAAGCAATTGGAGTGAATATAAGTGTGGAAGTCTAGTGGAAGAACTTTAATCTCTCACAACTATTTTGAGAAGTTCAAGAGCCACTACTGTTAGAATTCAGAGTTTAAGTTTGCTAGAAACAAGAATGAGTAAAGCTGAATGAATAATAATAAGATTGAGAATAGAGATTTTATTATCTCTTATGATTTTTATTATCTCAATAGTTGTAAAGTGTTACAATGGATTACATATTTATAGAACTCTTAAGCATAAAAATAACTAGGTGTATCTTATAGTTCAGAGTCTAATCTATCCGATTGGGAATAGTAATAGAGTCGTTGGAGTTCAAAATAAGAGCTGTTGGAGGCGAAAACAATTTGGGCGTCGGTTCGGGCCTTCTCT
This sequence comes from Cardamine occulta, assembly GCA_028015245.1. Classification (NCBI taxonomy): domain Eukaryota; kingdom Viridiplantae; phylum Streptophyta; class Magnoliopsida; order Brassicales; family Brassicaceae; genus Cardamine; species Cardamine occulta. The sequence goes on from CM051377.1 coordinate 69,362, forward strand.
TCTTGGGCCTCTCTTCTTTTATTCCTTGTTGGGTATTTGTTTGTTGATTAATACTCCCCCTCAAACTTAGCCGGAATGAGTGTGGAGACTAAGTTTGATTTTCCGAAACAAATCCTCCTACTACCTCATTAAAAACCTCACAAGTACAAACCCGATTGGGAAAAACTCCTTGTGAGGAAAAGAGTGTAGTGTCTCTGGAAATGGAGAGGCATGATCAAGGATGAGTGAGATCTATTAGTCAAGCTTGCTCTGAATGTGGTTGCTAATCTTGAGACTTGTAGATTTGGTGAATATGTCAGCAAGCGATCTTAAACTTCTTGTGTAGCATGGGAGGATTACTCCTTTCAATGATCTTCTCTCTAACTTTGTGACAATCCACTTACATGTGCTTGGTTCGTTCATGGAAGGCCGAGTTTGTAGCAATGTGCTGCTTGATTGTCATAATGCATGGTAATGGGACTTGTGCTCTCAATTCCCAGATCCTTTAAAGCGCCTTTAGCCATACTAGCTCATTTGTGAGCTTCTTCATTCTCTATACTCACTTTCAGCGCTTGGCGTAGAGCGACCTTTTGCTTCTTAGATTTCCGAGTTACTAAGTTTCCTCCAATAAATGTGCAATAGCCAGTTGTGGATTTTCTATCCATCGTATCTCCAGCATAATCCGCATCACAATAGCCTGACAGTACTATTATTCTTTCCCCATCCAAACACCTTGCCCTGGTGATCCTTTGATGTATCTCGGAATTCTTTCGACCATATTCAGTGGTGCACCAAGGGCTCTTTCATGTGTTGGCTCACTGATTCCTGCAAAGCATAGGTCAGGGCCTTGTTATGGTTAAGTAAATTAACTTACCTACAAGCCCGGTATTATGGGATCTTCAAATAGTTTGTCAAGTGGATCTTGTCCTTTCTCCCCCTTTCTCCGACCTTGCCGCCATCTTCCGAAGTGTCTTGGCGGTTTAGAACCTAATTTTCCTGTCTCTGTAAGCAAATCGAGTGAATATTTTCTTTGGGATAGAAACAAGCCTTAGGAGGCGGCATATCTCTATACCTAGAAAATATTTAAGTTCACTTAGATCTTTTATATCAAATACAGATTTAAGGAAAAGTTTGGTTTCTTGAATCACCTTGATCATTCTTGGAAATGATCAAGTCATCTATATACCAAGACTACAATGATTCCTTGAGCACTTTGAGAAGTAAACAAGGTGTGATCAGCCTCGATCTTTTAAATCCTTTGGCTGTTAGTGTAAAGCTTAGCTTGTGGTACCAGGCTCTTGGGGATTGCTTGAGCCATAAATGGCTTTTTCTAAGTTTGAAAACCTTGCCATGAGGAATTGAACTTTCAAGACCTGGTGGAGGCTTCATGTACACTTCTTCTTTCAAGCTCTCCTTGGAGCAATGCGTTTTTGACATCCATTTGCCATAATTCCCAAGATAGATTGGTTGCCAATGATAAAATCACTCGAACTGTATGGAGCTTAGCCCTTGGTGCAAAGGTGTCCATATAGTCTTCTCCATAAGTTTGATTAAATCCCCTTGCAACCATTAGGGCTTTATACCTTTCGATTTCTCCATTGCTTGTGATACTTGATGGTGAATACCCATTTAGATGTCACGGCTCTTTTTCCGAAGGTAGATCACTTACATCCCAAGTGTGATTTCTAACCATTGCTTGTATCTCGGCATCCATAGCATCCATCCAGGACCTTGATTTCTTTGCTTCTTCATAGGTCTTTGGAATGTAATGCTGCTCTATGTTTCAAGGAATGCTTGATGATCTGATGGCAAGAGGGCAAGAGAACCTGAGCTTGGATAGGGTGAGCCACAACTTGATGGTTATAATAGACCCTAGTTTGTTTCCAATGGTGCGGACCAAATCTTTGGCGTGTGCTTCTTCATAGGTTGGTGCTGGTGCCTCTTCTTCCTCATGATATTCATTTTCCTTAATATCAGCTTCTGGTGGAGTTTCTTGATTAACTCCCCCTTGTTCATTACTCCTTCGTCATTCTCTTGCTCATTTTGAACATTTACCCTTTCTTACGGAATCTGATCTTCTTGATTGTTTGCGGGGCTGTTTGATCTTCATTCATTTGAGGAAGACCCATGTGACTTAAAATGTGTTGAAGAGGCTGCTCGATCTGTTGTAGAGTCAGCCGAGTCTTTCCACTTTCCCATCCGACTTCTCAAAATAACTTTGATCTTCTAGGAATTTTACATCTCTAGGCGTCATGATCGTTTGGTGCTTGGATCATAGCATCTGTACCCTTTGAGTAGTGGGTATCCAATGAACAGCTTCTAGTGCTTTTAGCATCTAACTTATTCCTTTGATCCTTGGCACTAAGACAAAACAAACCTTTACCAAACACGCGTAAGTGATTAATATTTGGTTTGGTTTTGTTTAATACCTCAAATGGTGATAAGTCATCTAAGACTTTTGTTGGAATTCTATTTATGAGGTAGCATGCTGTCATGACCGCATCTCCCCAAAATCTCCTTGGCATGTTTTTGTGGAACATCATTGATCTTGCTACTTCCATCGGATCCCTATTCTTCCTTTAGCCACTCCATTTTGTTGTGGAGTATAAGGACAGCTTCGTTTGGTGAAGGATGCCATGATTTGCCAAATGAGCCTTGAAAGTGTGGCTTGTGTATTCCCCTTCATTATCCGATCTTAGCACCTTAATTTTAGCATTGAAATGATTAGTCACATATGTTTGAAAGTTGACAAATGCCTCCAAATACTCTATCTTTAGAAGGTAACAATGTGACCCATGTATATTTTGATTTTTCATCTATGAATGTCACAAAGTATTTTAGGTTATCTCTAGATAGGCAAGGTGAGGTCCAAACATCAGAGTGAACTAAATCAAAACAATTCTCATATATTGATAAGGAGTTTTGGAAAACACTTCTGCAATGTTTTCCCATAATACAAGACTCACACTTAGAATTATCAAATACTACATTGGGCATAATTAATTTTAAAGCTCTAGAATGAGGATGGCCTAATCTAGCATGCCATAAATCATTTGAACTACTAGCTACATGACGAGGAATTAATAAGCGGCAAACTAGCGAGAGTTGGAGCATCTAGAATGGTTCTTGAGATCTTCTAGAGTATACAACTCTCCCTTAGTGTTTCCCTTGCCTAAAACTTCACCAGTTTTAATATCCACGAAAATGAAAGCTGTTAGGTCCAAATATAGCATAAGCATTGAGATCGGTGGTAGCTCTTTTTACGAGACCAAATTATTGCTAAATGTAGGCATGTAAAGAGCACTAGATTCATTTCCAAAGAGGTTTAAATTTCCTATGCCTTTAATTGGCACTCTAACTCCATTAGCAACTTCAACATGACCAGAGGTGTTTTGAATATTATTTAGTAGATCAGAATCTTTAATCATATGGTGAGAAGCTCCTGAATCTACTAAAAGTGTTTTTGAATAGTTAGAGGCTAGAAAGGTGATACCGGACTCCTTTGCAAATTTGCATGGTCTTGATCATTGCCTCTAAGTCTGCTCTGCTCATGGTGATCATGCCATTGTTCTCTGAAGTAGAGGCTTGTTTAGAATGGCCGTTTGGAGCACTTGGGTTCATCTGAAGTGCTTTGTAGTTGGTTGAGTGGCTGGAGCATGATTTGCAACGTTTGCTTCATTGGCTTGTTGCCTTGCTCTGAAGTTGGCTCTGAGATGAGGATGAAGGATAAAGCACTCCTCCTTGGTGTGTCCTCTCCCTTGGTTGAATTTGCCAATGTTCTTGCAATGTTCACATTGCTTTGTTGTTCCTTTCTTGTTGGAACGGAATGGGGGTTTGTAAAACCCTTTGTTTGCCGTTGGCAACTCTCCTTTTGTGAAGAGATCTAAGGAGCCTTGCTCCTTTTGGATTTGAGCAGACATTCTCAAGGCTTGGTAGATTCTCCTCCCTTGAAATGTAATTTATAAGGTCATTAAATTTCGGCTGGAGAGATTGGCGAAGTCCAAATACTCGATCTTGCTCTTTTCTTTCCTCTATAATTTTGAGGTCTTTTGTGCTTGGCCTCGGCATATCCGAGTTCAGCAAGTAATGATCTATATTTACCAAAGTGTTTGGTAAAATCTTGATCTTCTTGAGTGAGGTTGCTTGAGATCTTTCTTCACTTGAATACTCTTGAAAGATTGGTGATGTCTCCATACACCTTCTTTAGAGTTTCCCAAAGTTCTTGAGCTGTCTCACTTAATATGAGTAAGATTCAAATATTGAATCACTCAAGGAGCTGTGGATTATGCTGAGCACCATTTGATCTTTTTGCAGCCACTTTTCCGAGCTTCTTCATCTCCTTCTTGAAGATCTTTTCCTTTTCTTTGGTTCAACCTGATTCCTGGAAGCGTCCGTACAAGTTGGATTTTGTCGATCGTGACCATAGGAGATAGTTCTCTCCTCTTAGGGTGACTCTAATTGCGGTTGGTTTGGTCTCCTCTATAAAAAAAATATGACTAACCGTTTGATACTACACTGCCTCAACTTCACTAACTTCGTCTAGGATGAATTAATTTCAATCTCAGAGTTGGGAAAATGTTCTTTGAGAAATCTCCAGAAATATACCACTCTAACTTCACACAGCTCGTCTAGGATGAATATATATCAATCTCAGAGCTTTTGGAGGAAGTTAAAAGGATGTATTTCGGGAAAACCAAAGAAATTTTCGGAGAAGACAATGAACAGTACCAAAAGCAGACGAAATTTGAATTTTTTGAAAAAAATTCTTTCGATTTGGAGCTCTGTAGAGCTTGTGAATGCTCTTGGAAGCTTTGAATATGAAGGAGGAGATGATGTAAATGCAAAGGAGACAAAGAGGAGGGCTGAATCTTGAAGAACCGGTTTACGAAATTTTACGAGGCGTGACAATGTCAATTTAAAAAAAAAGCAGATGAAGAGAATGAGGAAATCAAAAACTTGATCTTGTTTATGGATCAATGCTCTGATACCATGTTAGAATTCAGAGTTTAAGTTTGCTAGAAACAAGAATGAGAGTAGCTGAATGAATAATAATAAGATTGAGAATAGAGATTTTATTATCTCTTATGAGATTTTATTATCTCGATAGTTGTAAAGTGTTACAATGGATTACATATTTATAGAACTCTTAAACGCAAAAATAACTAGGTGTATCTTGTAGTTCAAAGTCTAATCTATCCGTTGGGAAAAGTAATAGAGCCGTTGGAGTTCAAAATAGAGCTGTTGGAGACGAAAACAATTTGGGCGTCAGTTCTGGCCTTCTCTTCTTGGGCCTCTCTTCTTTTATTCCTTGTTGGGTATTTGTTGCTTGATTAATAACTGAAACGCAGTACAGAGCATACAATGGCACTCTGTAGTGGCTCTTGAACTTTTCAAAACTGTTGTGAGAGATTAAAGTCCTCTAACTGCACTTCAACACTTCTATTCACTCTCATTTGCTTCTTAAAGAATCATAACTCTGTTTTATGTGTATCAGCTTGAAAATTTCACAATCCTTGTCCACAGAAACCAGTGAATCTTCATAGTCACATCAGTAGGTCTTGTTTAATCCTCCATATGTGTCGGCTTGCGACAACGCCCCAGGTGCACCATTAGAAACACCGTTAATAGGCTAAGAACAAACCGATCTATAGGATAATCTATAATGCTTGTTTCTTTTCGTTGATCTGCTACAACTTAGTAGCATGCTTAATCATGTCATCAAGAGAGCTAAAAGGCTGAATCTAAGCCTTTCATGAAGTTTCAACACTGAAACCTAGTACAGAGCATACAATGGCACTCTTTAGTGGCTTTTGAACTTCTCAAAACAGTTGTAGAGATTAAAGTCCTCTGACTAGACTTTCACACTTCTATTCACTCTCATTTTTATCTTGAAGAGTCATAACTCTGTTTTTAGGTATATCAGCTTGAAAATTTCAAAATCCTGGTCATGGAAACCATTGATTCTTCATATTCACATCAGTAGGTCTTGTTTAAGCATCCATATGAGTCTTCTTTCTACAACTCCCCATTTTCATCATTTGAAACACCAATGAGATGCTAAGAACAAACAGAACTATGGGATAAGTTATAATGCTTGTTTCTTTCGTTGATCTGCTTCTACAACTTAGTAGCATGCTTAATCATGTCATCAAGAGAGCTAAGCCTTTAATTAGTGGCTCTTGAACTTCTTAATAGAGTTGTGAGAGATTAAAGTCCTCTAACTACACTTCAACACTTCTAATCACTCTCATTTGCTTCTTGAAGAGTCATAACTCCGTTTTAGGTGTATCAGCTTGAAAATTTCACAATCCTTGTCGCTGAAACCAATGACTCTTCATATTCTTATCAATAGATCTTGTTTAAGCCTCCATATGTGTCTTCTTGCTACAACTCCCCATTTTAACCATTAGAAACACCATTGAGATGCTAAGAACAAACAGAACTATAGGATAAGCTATAATGCTTGTTTCTTTTGTTGATCTGCTTCTAATCCTTAGTAGCATGCTTAATCATGTCATCAAGAGAGCTAAAAAGCTGAATCGAAGCCTTTCATGAAGTTTCAGCACTGAAACCCAGTATAGAGCATACAATGGCACTCTGTAGTGGCTCTTGAACTTCTTAAAACAGTTGTGAGAGATTAAACTCCTCTGACTACACTTCAACACTTCTAATCACTCTCATTTGCTTTTTAAAGAGTCATAACTCCGTTTTAGGTTTATCAGCTTGAAAATTTCACAATCCATGTCGCTGAAACCAATGAATCTTCATATTCACATCAATCGATCTTGTTTAAGCCTCCATATGTGTCTTCTTGCTACAACTCCCCATTTTAACCATTAGAAACACCATTGAGATGCTAAGAACAAACAGAACTATATGATAAGGTATAATGCTTGTTTCTTTCGTTGATCAGCTTCTAAACCTTAGTAGCATGCTTAATCATGTCATCAAGAGAGCTAAAAGGCTGAATCGAAGCCTTTCATGCAGTTTCAACCTTTGAAACCCAGTCTGAGTATACAATGGCACTCTGTAGTGGCTCTTGAACTTTCAAAACTGTTGTGAGAGATTAAAGTCCTCTAGCGCACTTCAACACTTCTATTCACTCTCATTTGCTTCTTGAAGAGTCATAACTCTGTTTTATGTGTATCGACTTGAAAATTTCACAATCCTTGTCTGTGAAACCAATGAATCTTCATATTCACATCAGTAGGTCTTGTTTAAGCCTCCATATGTGCCTTCTTGCTACAACTCCCCATTTTAACCATTAGAAATACCTTTGAGATGCTAAGAATAAACCGAACTATAGGATAAACTATAATGCTTGTTTCTTTTCGTTGATCTGCTTCTACCTTAATAACCTGACTAATCATGTGATCAAGAGCGCTAAAAGGCTGAATCTAAGACTTTAATTAAGTTTTATCACTGAAACCCAGTACAGAGCATACAATGGCACTCTGTAGTGGCTCTTGAACTTTTTAAAACAGTTGTGAGAGATTAAACTCCTCTGACTACACTTCAACACTTCTAATCACTCTCATTTGCTTCTTGAAGAGTCATAATTCCGTTTTAGGTGTATCAGCTTGAAAATTTCACAATCCTTGTCGCTGAAATCAATGAGTCTTCATATTCACATTAATAGATCTTGTTTAAACCTCCATATGTGTCTTCTTGCTACAACTCCCCAATTTATCCATTAGAAACACCATTGAGATGCTAAGAACATACAGAACTATAGGATAAGGTATAATGCTTGTTTCTTTCGTTGATCTGCTTCTAAACCTTAGTAGCATGCTTAATCATGTGATCAAGAGCGCTAAAAAGCTGAATCTAAGCCTTTAATTAAGTTTTATCACTGAAACCTAGTACAGAGCATACAATGGCACTCTGTAGTGGCTCTTGAACTTCTTAAAACAGTTGTGAGAGATTAAACTCCTTTGACTACCCTTCAACACTTCTAATCACTCTCATTTGCTTCTTAAAGAGTCATAACTCCGTTTTAGGTTTATCAGCTTGAAAATTTCACAATCCTTGTCGCTGAAACCAATGAATCTTCATTTCACATCAATAGATCTTGTTTAAGCCTCCATATGTGTCTTCTTGCTACAACTCCCCATTTTAACCATTAGAAACACCATTGAGATGCTAAGAGCAAACAGAACTATCAGATAAGGTAGAATGCTTGTTTCTTTTTGTAGATCAGCTCCTAAACCTTATTGCATGCTTAATCATGTCATCAAGAGAGCTAAAAAGCTGAATCGAAGCCTTTCAGGAAGGGTCAGCTCTGAAACCCAGTATAGAGCATACAATGGCACTCTGTAGTGGCTCTTGAACTTCTTAAAACTGTTGTGAGAGATTAAAGTCCTCTAACTGCACTTCAACACTTCTATTCACTCTCATTTGCTTCTTGAAGAATCATAACTTCTGTTTTATGTGTATCGACTTGAAAATTTCACAACCCTTGTCCCTGAAAGCAATGAATCTTCATATTCACATCAGTAGGTCTTGTTTAAGCCTCTATATGTGTCTTCTTGCTACAACTCCCCATTTTAACCATTAGAAACACCATTGAGATGCTAAGAACAAACAGAACTATAGGATAAGCTATAATGCTTGTTTCTTTTGTTGATCTGCTTCTAAACCTTAGTAGCATGCTTAATCATGTCATCAAGAGAGCTAAAAGGCTGAATCGAAGCCTTTCATGAAGTTTCAGCATTGAAACCCAGTATAGAGCATACAATGGCACTCTGTAGTGGCTCTTGAACTTCTTAAAACAGTTGTGAGAGAGTAAAGTCCTCTGACTACACTTCAACACTTCTAATCACTCTCATTTGCTTCTTAAAGAGTCATAACTCCGTTTTAGGTTTATCAGCTTGAAAATTTCACAATCCTTGTCACTGAAACCAATGAATCTTCATATTCACATCAATCGATCTTGTTTAAGCCTCCATATGTGTCTTCTTGCTACAACTCCCCATTTTAACCATTAGAAACACCATTGAGATGCTAAGAACAAACAGAACTATAGGATAAGGTATAATGCTTGTTTCTTTTAGTTGATCAGCTTCTAAACCTTAGTAGCATGCTTAATCATGTCATCAAGAGAGCTAAAAGGCTGAATCGAAGCCTTTCATAAAGTTTCAGCACTGAAACCCAAGATACAAGCATACAATGGCACTCAGTAGTGGCTCTTGAACTTTTCAAAAGCTGTTGTGAGAGATTAAAGTCCGCTAACTGCACTTCAACACTTCTATTCACTCTCATTTGCTTCTTGAAGTGTCATAACTCTGTTTTATGTGTATCAGCTTGAACATTTCACAATCCTTGTCCCTTAAACCAATGAATCTTCATATTCACATCAGTAGGTCTTGTTTAAGCCTCCATATGTGTCTTGTTGCTACAACTCCCCATTTTAACCATTAGAAACACCTTTGAGATGCTAAGAATAAACCGAACCATAGGATAAACTATAATGCTTGTTTCGTTCGTTGATCTGCTTCTACACCTTAATAGCACGCTTAATCATGTGATCAAGAGCGCTAAAAGGCTGAATCTAAGACTTTAATTAAGTTTTATCACTGAAACCCAGTACAGAGCATACAATGGCACTCTGTAGTGGCTCTTGAACTTTTTAAAACAGTTGTGAGAGATTAAACTCCTCTGACTACACTTCAACACTTCTAATCACTCTCATTTGCTTGTTGAAGAGTCATAATTCCGTTTTAGGTGTATCAACTTGAAAATTTCACAATCCTTGTCGTTGAAACCAATGAGTCTTCATATTCACATTAATAGATCTTGTTTAAACCTCCATATGTGTCTTCTTGCTACAACTCCCCAATTTATCCATTAGAAACACCATTGAGATGCTAAGAACATACAGAACTATAGGATAAGCTATAATGCTTGTTTCTTTCGTTGATGTGCTTCTAAACCTTAGTAGCATGCTTAATCATGTGATCGAAGAGGCTAAAAATTTGAATCTAAGACTTTAATTAAGTTTTATCACTGAAACCAGTACAGAGCATACAATGGCACTCTGTACTGGCTCTTAACTTCTTAAAAGCAGTTATGAGAGATAAAAGTCTTACACTACACTTCAACACTTCTAATCACTCTCATTTGCTTCTTG
>CM051377.1:79569-98969 GCA_028015245.1 Cardamine occulta
ATGATTAGTAACCCTAACCTCATTAATAATGTTAAACCTATTAATGGAAATGTGATAATTGCAAATGGTGATAGGATCCCCATAAGAGGAGTAGGTGATTTAAAACTTTGTGATAAGAACTCTAAAGCGTTCTTTATGCCCGAGTTCACCCCCTAATCTTGTCTCAAGAAAAAGAGCTACAAATGATCTTAACTGCTATGCTATATTTGGTCCTAATAGCTTTCATTTTCAGGATATTGAGAGGGGAAAGTTCTGGGAGAAGGGAACACTAACGGTGACTTATATGTTTTTGAGGATTCTCCAAGCAACAAAATCTACTTCTCTTTCTTGTCAATCGTGTTATGCTGTTAGCCCAAATAAACTGTGGCATGATAGACTTGGTCACCCTCATGCTAGGGCTCTTTAGAAATTATGTTACCCCATGTTGTCTTTAATCATATGAACTGTGAAGCATGTATTCTAGGAAAGCATTGTAAAACTGTTTTTCCTAAGTCTTCAACTATCTATGAAAAATGTTTTGATCTTGTGCATTCAGATGTTTGGACTGCCCCATGTTTATCTAGAGACAATAATAAATACTATGTTACATTTATTGATGAGAAATCGAAATATACATGGGTCACATTGCTTGCATCTAAGGATAGAGTATATGATGCATTTGTTAATTTTCAATCATATGTTACTAACCAGTTTAATGCCAAGATCAAGGTATTCAGGTCTGATAATGGTGGGGAATACACTAGTCACAAGTTCAAAGATCACTTACCAAAACATGGGATCATACACCAAACTAGCTGCCCATATACACCTCAACAAAATGGTGTAGCTGAGAGGAAGAATAGACATCTTATGGAAGTTGCAAGATCCATGATGTTTAACACCAATGTCCCAAGGAGATTCTAGAGTGATGCTGTCATGGCGGCTTGTTACCTGATAAATAGGATACCAACAAGGATCCTAACTGATTTAGCGCCATTTGAGGTATTGAACCGAACCAAACCTTCTATTGATCACTTACGAGTGTTTGGTTGCATTTGTTTTGTACTGAGACCAGGTGAACTGAGGGACAAGCTTGAAGCTAAGAGCACAAAATGCATGTTCCTAGGCTACTCTACTACTCAAAAGGGCTACAAGTGCTATGATTTCTCAAAGAACAGAACAATTGTATCAAGAGATGTCAAATTCATTGAGCACCAACGGTATTACAATAAGAAGGATTGGGGGAGTTTGAAAGATTTGGCAAGATCACCATCAGATAGAGCCGCTAGTCTCCAACATCTCCTTAATCATCTTGGGAATCCTCCTCCTCGGAGAGAAGAACACTCTGATAATGTCGAAACCAACCAACAAGGAGTGGAGACTACAGAAGATCAACCCAATTCTGAGCTTGGGAATACACATGCTGCTCCAAACCCCATGGAAGAAACTGATACCACTGAGCACACTCAGCCGGAACCAAACCCACTTGACATGGAACAAGACCAAGATCAAGATGAGGATGGTATGACTTAAGATGTGGTTCAAGAGGATCACCATGATGAGGTTAGACATCAAGCAGAAACTCCTCCTCCTCCACCACCACCTCCTCTTCGGAGAAGCACTAGACAGAGGTTTGGACCCGAACATTGGAAGGTCACTAGAGTCAATTTCAATAACCAAGTTGGGTGATCCTATACAAGCTGTGTGTTCGCTGACCTGTTACCAACTGCTCATCAAGCCTTCCTTGGAAAAATTGATGCTCAATGGATTCCACAGAGTTATGAAGAAGCCAAAGGGAGTAACGAATGGCTGGGAGCAAAGTGGATAATGAGGTTAGGGTTATGAAAAGGAATCATACATGGGATGAAGCCGACCTACCTTTGGGAAAAAAGGCTGTTAGTTCACGGTGGCTTTTCACTATCAAGTATTTGAGCAATGGAGAAGTTGAGAGGTACAATGCAAGACTTGTTGCAAGAGGATTCACACAGGCTTATGGAGATGATTATAGAAAGACGTTTGCTCCAAATAAGCTGCATACAAGTTAGAGTTGTTCTCTCATTGGCTACAAATCTGGATTGGGAGTTATGGCAAATGGATGCGAAGAATGCGTTCTGCAAGGAGAACTTGAAGAAGAAGTGTACATGACTCCACCACCAGGCCTTGAAGACTCCATTGTTCGGGAAAGGTTCTCCTGCGGCTTAGAAAAGCCATCTATGGACTAAAGCAATCTCCAAGAGCTTGGTACCACAAACTGAGCTGTACTCTCGGGCGAAAGGGTTCAAGAGATCTGAAGCTGATCACACATTGTTCACAGTCCAAAGTCCATGAGGAATCGTTGTAGTATTGGTCTACGTGGATGACCTTATCATTTCCGCAATGATAAAGAAGGTATTCTCAAAACGAAAACCTATCTTAAAACTGTATTTGATATCAAAGATCTTGGAGAACTAAAATATTTCCTATGGATTGAAGTATGTCGCTCTTCGGAGGGCTTATTTTTATCACAAAGGAAATATACTCTTGACTTGCTGAATGAGACAGGTAAAATAGGAGCAAAGCCAGCCAAAACTCCTTCTGCAGATGGCTACAAGGTCAAGCTTAAAGGGGGAGAAAAAGGAAAAGGAGCTCAAAGAAAAAGTCCCATAAGACAAACCATATGCTGATCCTCTCTCAATACCGAAGACTAGTGGGTAAGCTTATCTATCCGACTTTAATAAGACCTGACTTATGTTTTCATGTGAATCAGGTGAGTCAATACAAGCAAAACCCCACAGTATACCATTGGAACATGGTGGAGAGGATACTCAGATATCTAAAAGGGAGTCCAGGACAAGGCATATGGATGGGAAAGAATGAGAATGCCGAGATTGTTGGTTATTAGGATGCAGACTACGCTAGTGACACTAATGATAGGAAGTCAACCAATCGATATTGCACATTCATTGGAGGGAATTTGGTGACATGGAAGTCTAAGAAGGTAGGTAGTGTCATGTCTGCTGAATCCGAGTATAGAGCAATGAGGAAGCTCACGAAGAACCTCATTTGGCTTAAGGCACTACTCGTAGATCTAGGCATTGAAACCACAAGACCCATCACCATGCATTGTGACAACTGTTAAAGATATATTATGCCAAAGAACTCTGTGTTGCACGAGAGGACCAAGCACAAAGAAGTTGACGCCACAAAGTTCGAGAGAAGATCAAAGAAGGAGTCACACTACCATGCTTTACAAGAAGTGAAGATCAACTAGCAGACATCTTCACCAAAGCTGCAGAGTCTTAATGTTTACAAACACATCTACAAAGCAAACTAGGGCTTGTGGATCCAACTCACCCTTGATCATATCCCTACTCATAGACGCTTATGCTCTTTTCCTCATCATAGATTTTTTCCCAAGTGGTTTTTTTCTATGATGAGGTTTTTACCGAGGTAACGCTTATGTAGGTCCAAGCTTAGTCTTTGTTCACCGACGGCCAAGCTTCGAGGGGGAGTATTGAGAAGAGGCATTCCGTGAAGATGGCCGAATATTCATCATCCCGAGACCCGAGATTACTATTCATCCCGTGAATCTATTAAGAAAAGGCATTCCGTAGAAGATCGGGAACTTATTCATCTCGGGTACTATTCATCCCGAGACCCGAGATTACTATTCATCCGTGCTGTAGTCAGCGGTTTCACTTTTTCTTGTAGTTTTTTTATCTAGGGCATCCTCCTTCTTCTATAAAAAGGAGGAAACCCTTTTTCTCTTGTTATTTAACACAATATGGACGCCTCCTCAGGGCTTATAAGAAGAAAATGGCTGTGGCTTTCATTCTCTCTAATTCATCTAATCTCTGTCCTAGTTTCTCCATCTAATCTCTTTAAAACTCTCATCTTCTTGATACAAGTCCCCATTTTAACCATTAGAAACACCATTGAGATGCTAAGAACAAACAGAACTATAGAATAAGCTTATAATGCTTGTTTCTTTTCGTTGATCCGCTTCTAAACCTTAGTAGCATTCTTAATCGTGTCATCAACACAGCTAAAAGGCACAATCTAAGCCTTTCATGAAGTGTCATCATTGAAACCTAGTACATAGCATACAATGGCACTTCTGTAGTGGCTCTTGAACTTCTCAAAATAGTTGTGAGAGATTAAAGTCCTCCTGACTAGACTTCCACACTTCTATGTTAGAATTCAGAGTTTAAGTTCTCAAGAAACAAGAATGAGAGTAAATTGAATGAATAATAATAAGATTGAGAATAGAGAGATTTTATTATCTCTAATGAGATTTTATCATCTCAGTGGTTGTAAAAGTGTTACAATGGATTACATATTTATAGAACTCTTAAACGAAAAAATAACTAGGTGTATCTTGTAGTCTGAGTCTAATCTATCCGTTGGGAATAGTAATAGAGCCGCTGGAGTTCAAAATAGAGCTGTTGGAGACGAAAACAATTTGGGCGCCGGTTCGGCCTTCTCTTCTTGGGCCTCTCTTCTTTTATTCCTTGTTGGGTATTTGTTGCATTGATTAATACTCCCCTCAAACTTTAGCCGAATGAGTGGAGACTAAGTTTGATTTTCCAGAAACAAATCCTCACTAACTACCTCATTAAAAAACCTCACAAGTACAAACCAAGTGGGAAAAACTCCTTAGTGAGGAAAAGAGTAAGGTCTCTGGAAATGGAGAGGCATGATCAAGGATGAGTGAGATCTATTAGTCCAAGCTTGCTCTGAATGTGGTTGCAAATCTTGAGACTTGTAGATTTGGTGAATATGTCAGCAAGCTGATCTTCGCTTCTGTGTAGCATGGGAGGATTACTCCTTCAATGATCTTCTTCTAACTTTGTGACAATCCACTTCTATGTGCTTGGTCTGCTCATGGAAGACCGAGTTTGTAGCAATGTGAATTGCTGCTTGATTGTCACAATGCATGGTAATGGGACTTGTGCTCTCAATTCCCAGATCCTTTAGAAGCGCCTTTAGCCATACTAGTATTGAGAAAAGGCATTCCATGAAGAAGACCGGGTACTATTCATCTCGGGTACTATTCATCCCGAGACCCGAGATTACTATTCATCCCGTGAATCTATTGAGAAAAGGCATTCTATGAAGAAGATCGGGTACTATTTATCTCGGGTACTATTCATTCCGAGACATGAGATTACTATTCATCCCGTGCTGTAAGCTACGGTTTCATTATTGCTGCAGTTTTTTTATTTAGGGCTTCCTCCTTCAACTATAAAAGGAGGAAACCCCTTCCCTTGTTACCTAATCACTATTTGCGCCTCCTTTGGCTTAAAATGGCCCTTAGGGGCTGCTCTCTCCATTTTCTTGCTTAATCTCCGATTCTCCCTAATCATTTACATTCAAAGATTAATCTCTTTATTCTCTCTAGTTTAATTTGCATAATCTCCTATTCTCCTTTACTTGTTTCATTCAGAATTCAATCTCTCAATCTCTTAGTTTATATTTCCGCATTCAATTCTCACATGGTATCAGAGCAGATGGTGATGAAGAGAAAGGATGGAGGCCTCAAAGAATCGTTTGGTGCTTAAACCTGCCTCTCATTTCCATGGGTTTTGGCTTAGCTCAACCGTTTTCTTCATTCTTAAGCCCCAGCCTTTTCTCCAAGCCATGTTTATAGATCCTTTATGACAATGAGGAGAAGGAAGTGAGGCGTGGTGAAGAACCACAAGAGAAGAAAAGAAACTGATAACTGAAAGCTCCTAGTCATTGGTATCTTTGGATCCATGGTTCTTGGGCCCAGATTCTTTTCTCATCATCTCTAAGCCTCATTTGTCTTCTCTAAGTCATTGTTAGTTTTGAATAAGACTCAATCGTTTTTTTATCTTTAAAACCTTGGATGAATTTTTAGTTCCATTGGAATAGAAAAGTGAAATCCATTGTAATTTTTGATTCAGATTTGCGATTTGGGTGATTCAAAACATGGGAACCACGCTGAATAGTGCTTAATTTCTATAGATCTAATGCACCTAGTGTCGTGATGTATATGTTCATTTTATTCTGCTTTTGACAATGAAGAGATGAGTTTGGTGGCTGTGGATAATAAACCACAAAAGAGAGAAAGAGATAAGTATGCTACAAGCGCTTAATCCATGGATTCATGGTTTCATTGGCACTTAATCTACTCTCTTTAAACCCCATCTGAAATCTCTAAGTCATCCGCTTAGTGTCTTAAAGCTGTGTTGAAAATCGGTTAAAGGAAGGTGAACCTGGGTTCATTTTGCTCTTATGAGCGTAAATGACCTTGCTGAATCCAAGCTTCCAATTAAAGGGAGGAGAACCTGGGTTCATTCAGCTCTTATGAGTGTAAATGACCTTGTTGAATCTAAGCTTCCTCGAGAAAGAGATTTATAGTAAAAGCTTCTTCCTTGTGGAAACAAGCATACACTAAAATTAAATCATCTTCTTCAAAAGCTGAAGTTGATTCCAAATTAAAGCACAGAGAACCCTGGTTCATTATGCCCTCGTGGGTCGAAATGGCCTTGTTGAATCTGAATTCTCTTTCGAGAACCATAGTAAAATTTGCTTAACCCTTATGGATTGAAGCGTGAAGCTATGATGAATCCAGCTTTATGAAAGAGAACCATGTCTCATTTAGCTCTTATGAGTTTACATGAGCATGTTGAATCCAAATTTCCTTTTTAAATCAAAAAAGAATGAGAACCTTGATGAATCTGTAGCTAGAGTCCCAGAGGAACCCTGAATCTTTTAAATAAGGAGAGGAAACCTTAAGGATACTCATGGCGAGAACCTTGTTGAATCCAAGTTCTTTTGATCAAAATTAGACCCTGGACTACTTTCAAAATATTTTAAGTCCTTGGTTCCTTCAATATTTAAATTATTTTTAATTTCTATTCCTTGAATTTTAAGTCAGAGGACCACTTCTAAGCATCAAGTCCCTTGGTTCTTGATTTTGCTCCCTAAGGTGAGAGTTAGGTCCGTATGAAATTCCTTGAGAATTGAAATACACCTAAGGCCATACATCACCGAGCCAAAATCATGGTCCGCTTCTAGAAAGCACTTAAGGCCATGATTGTTTTTCAAAAGATGAACTTTAGTCCGATTTCCTTCATGAATGTGGAAACACATATAATGACTTTTGGTTCACTTGTTTTTTTTTTTTTTTTTGATAAAGTTTTGTTTTGGGGGGTTCCTATTCTTGTGATAAGGGTACTCACCAAAGACAAAAAGCTAAATCCTTTAGATTCCTTTGTGGTGAAGAGCCATGAAAGAGAAATGCTAGAGCTAACAACCATTGTTGATCTTAGCAGGAAATAAAGCATCAACAAGGGTGGAAAAGACCTATGGAAGATAAGGATCGGTCATTTTAGATTGACAGCCAAGAGGTATGTAGCAAATTCATCCAACGCACTTAAGTGTACATGGAGGAATTGCTAAAACCCCTTGGTCCCGCATCATTAAAATCGAGAAGAATGTGCTTGGTGATCTAAGTGTGGCATCCATGATCTCCAAGCAATATATTGATTGAGTGGTGGTAACTCATCAATGAAAAGGGAGTACTCTAATCTCTAAACTCGTATTTTGATTGAATATTTAGACTCTTGTGAATTATTGATCTCATTTCTTATATTTGTAAACCATTTTTTGCTTTAACCTTCTTAATCCCCCGGTAACTACTTATGAATTTAAATCTTCTATGAAAGGTTTAAACAAGGAAGGGGACAATTTTGGTGAGGGAGGTTAATTTAGAAGAAGGGGACACATAATGAGAAATGGAGTCAAGAGGTTTTGGGGAGCATGAATAGTCAGCAAATGGAGGAGGAGAAGTGTCACACCAAGAACGGTCGATGAGAAGAGCTATACACCGAGCTTGGAAAAAAACCAAAGCGTGAAGTTGAGAAATATGTGGGAAGGATAGGAATCGGTGAATTCATTCCCACAAAGACAAGTCAGTAAGAGGAAAGGGGAAGAATTACCTCACTAGCCTTGATTCACTCTAAGACGAGTCCTCAAAAACCATTGGTTATTGCAGAACAGGGTTGAACCGTGGTTAGCTTCCTCTCCGTGTTACAAGCTTGATCAGATGGGTACATTGATGCACGATCAAGCTTCAGGGGAGTAAGTGAGCACTATAGAGGAAAGGCAAGTGTGTTGATAAAGGCATGTGTTTTGAAGTGTGGTCAAGATGGCAAGGCACGATGCTTGGGAAGGTTCTGATCAAGCAAGTCAGGAGTAACCAAGCACTTCAGGCATACCGGATGGAGAAACGAAGGCTACCTTAAAAGAGGAGACCGGAACGATATGAGTAGCCAAGCTAAACAAATAGAGGAAAGAAAAAATGCCAAGTCATGAGACCAGCTAGACGAAGCACATGAAAACATCCATATCACAAACTATGTCCTTGAAGAAGAAGTGAAAAGCAAGCTAAAGCAAGAGACCGGACAAGAAGGAAGCTAGAGACCAGACAAGAAGAAGCATAGGAAAGTCAACGTGGCTCAAAGCTATCTTTGAAGATCGAGATACTTACAGCCTTCACGCTACACTCTCATCCTTGATCATATCCCCTACTCATAGATGTTAAAGTTTTTTCCTCATCATAGATTTTTTCCCAAGTGGTTTTTTCTATGATGAGGTTTTTACCGAGGTCACGTTTATAGGTCCAAGCTTAGTCTTTGTTTACCGATCGCTAAGCTTGAGGGGGAGTATTGAGAAAAGGCATTCCATGAAGAAGACCGGTACTATTCATCTCGGTAATATTCATCCCGAGACCCGAGATTACTATTCATCCCGTGAATCTATTGAGAAAAGGCATTCTATGAAGAAGATCGGTACTATTTATCTTGGGTACTATTCATTCCGAGACACTAGATTACTATTCATCCCGCACAGAAGCCGCGGTTTCATTATTGTCAGTAGTTTTTTTATTTAGGCTTCCTTCAACTATAAAAGGAGGAAACCCTCCCCTTGTAACCTAATCACTATTTGCGCCTCCTTTGGCTTAAAATGGCCCTTAAGGGCTGCTCTCTCCATTTTCTTGCTTAATCTCTCGATTCTCTTAATCATTTACATTCAAAGCATTAATCTCTTATTCTTCTAGTTTAATTTGCATAATCTCCTATTCTCCTTTACTTGTTTCATTCAGAATTCAATCTCTCAATCTCTTAGTTTATATTTCCGCAATTCAATTTCACAACTAGCTCATTTAGGAGCCTTTTTATTGCTCTATACTCACTTTCAACTTTGAGCATGAGATGATCTTTTCTTGTTTAGATTTCCCGGTTACTAAGTTCCTCCAATAAATGTGCAATAGTCCAGGATTTTTTATCCATCGATTCCAAGATAATCCGCGATCACAATAAATTCACAACTTCAAGATTATTATTCTTTCCCATCCAAACACCTTGCCCTGGTGATCCTTTCGATGTATCTCAGAATTCTTTCCACCATATTCCAAAGTGGTGCACCAAGGGCTCTTTTCATGTGTCGGCTCACCCGATTCACAAAGAAAGCATAGGTCAGGCCTTGTTATGGTTAAGTAAATTAACTTCCCATGTCAGCCAGATTGAGCTGGATCTTCAAATGGTTTGTCAAGGGATCTTGTCCTTTCCCCCTTTCTCCTGACCTTGTAGCCATCTTCCAGAGGTGTCTTGGCCGGTTTAGAACCTAATTTTCCTGCCTCCGTAAGTTAATGAAAGTGAATATTTTCTTGGGATAGAAACAAGCCTTCCGGAGAGCTGCATATCTCCATAACCTAGAAAATATTTAAGTTTACCTAGATCTTTTTATATCAAATACAGATTTAAGGAAAAGTTTGGTTTCTTGAATACCTGCTTGATCATTGCCTAAATGATCAAGTCATCTACATATACCAAGACTACAATGATTCTTTGAGCACTTTGAGAAGTAAACAAGGTGTGATCAGCCTCTAATCTTTTAAATCCTTTTGCTGTTAGTGTAAAGCTTAGCTTGTAACCAGGCTCTTGGGGATTGTTTCAAGCCATAAATGGCTTTTTCTAAGTTTGAAAACTTTGCCATGAGGAATTGAACTTTCAAGACCTGGTGGAGGCTTCATGTACACTTCTTCTTCAAGCTTCCTGGAGGAATGCATTTTGACATCCATTTGCCATAATTCCTAAGATAGATTGGTTGCCAATGATAAAATCACTTAACCGTATGGAGCTTAGCCACGCGGGAAAAAAGGTGTCCGAGGTACTTCTCCATAAGTTTGAGTAAACCTCTTGCAACCATTCGATTTCTCCATTGTCTGTGATACTTGATGGTGAATACCCATTTAGATGTCACAGCTCTTTTTCCCCAAGGTAGATCACTTACATCCCAAGTGTGATTTCTAACCATTGCTTCTATCTCAAAAGATCTATAGCATCCATCCGCATCTTGATTTCTTTTGCTTCTTCATAGGTCTTTGGAATGTAATGCTGCTCTATCTTTCCAAGGAATGCTTGATGATCTGATGGCAAGAGGGCAAGAGAACACTGAGCTTGGATAAAGGTGAGCCACAACTTGATGGGTTATAATAGACCCTAGTTTGTTTCCAATGGTCTGGACCAAATCTTTGCGGGGTTTCTCGCAAAGTTGGTGCTGGCGCTCTTTCTTCCTCATGATATTCATTTTCCCCAATATCAGCTTCCGTGGAGTTTCTTGATTAACTCCCCCTGTTCATTTACTCCTTCGTCATTATCTTGCCCATTTTGAACATTTACCCTTCTTCTTGAATCTGATCTTCTTGATTGTTTCAGGGGCTGTTTGATCTTCATTCATTCGAGGAAGACCCATGTAACTTAAAATGTGTTCAGGAGAGGCTGCTCGATTCACTGTAGTCAGCCAAGTCTTTCACACTTTCCAGCCCGACTTCTCAAAATAATTTTGATCTTCTAGGAATTTTACATCTCTAGACGCCATGATGCGCTTGGTGCTTGGATCATAGCATCTGCACCTCTTTTGAGTAGTGGAGTATCCAATGAACACGCTCTAAAGTGCTTTAAAGATCTAACTTATTCCTTTGATCCCTTGGCACTAAGACAAAACAAACACTACCAAACACACATAAGTGATTAATATTTGGTTTGGTTTTGTTTAATACCTCAAATGGTGATAAGTCATCTAAGACTTTTGTTGGAATTCTATTTACGAGGTAGACGCGTCATGACAAAGCATCTCCCCAAAATCTCCTTGGCATGTTTGTGGAACATCATCGATCTTCATATTCCATCAGATGCCTATTCTTCTTTTCGCCACTCCATTTTGTAGGAGTATAAGGACAGCTTGTTTGGTGAAGGATGCCATGATTTGCCAAACGAGCCCTGAAAGCGTGGCTTGTGTATTCCTCCATTATCCGATCTTAGCACCTTAATTTTAGCATTGAAATGATTAATCACATATGTTTGAAAGTTGACAAATGCCTCAAATACTTTATCTTTAGTAGGTAACAATGTGACCCATGTATATTTTGATTTTTTCATCTATGAACGTCACAAAGTATTTTAGGTTATCTCTAGATAGGCAAGGTGAGGTCCAAACATCGAGTGAACTAAATCAAAACAATTCTCATATATTGATATGAGTTTTGAAAACACTTCGCAATGTTTTCCCATAATACAAGACTCACACTTAGAATTATCAAATACTACATTGGGCATAATTAATTTTAAAGTCTAGAACGAGGATGGCCTAATCTAGCATGCCATAAATCATTTGAACTACTAGCTACATGACAGAATTAATAAACGGCAAACCAAAGGAGGAGCATCTAGAATGGTTCTTGAGATCTTCTAGAGTATACAACTCTCCCTTATGTTTCCTTGCCTAAAACTTCACCAGTTTTAATATCCCTAAAATGAAAGCAGATAGGTCCAAATATAGCATAAGCATTGAGATCGTGGTAGCTCTTTTTCAGAGACCAAATTATTGCTAAATGTAGGCATGTAAAAAGCACTAGATTCATTTCCAAAGAGATTTAAATTTCTACGCCTTTAATTGGCACTCTAACTCCATTAGCAACTTCAACATGACCAGAGGTGTTTTGAATATTATTTAGTAGATCAGAATCTTTAATCATATGGGCGAGAAGCTCCTAAATCTACTAAAAGTGTTTTTTGAATAGTTAGAGGCTGGAAAGGTGATACCAGACTCTTTGCAAATTTTCATGGTCTTGATCATCGCTTCTAAGTCTGCTCTCTATGGTGATGCCATTGTTCTCTGAAGAGAGGCTTGATTAGAATGGCCGTTGAGCACTTGGGTTCATACCGAGTTCGTAGTTGGTTGGAGTGGCTGAGCATAATTTGATGCTTGATTTCATTTGCTTGTTGGCTTGCTCTCAAGTTGGCCTGAGATGAGGATGAAGGATAAAGCACTCCTCCTTGGGCGTCCTCTCCTTGGTGAATTTGTTACAATGTTCTGCAATGTTCACATTGCTTTGTTATTCCTTTCTTGTTGAACTGAATGGAGGCTCGGAAACCCTTTGTTCATGCTACAACTCTCCTTTGAAGAGATCTAAGGAGCCTTGCTCCTTTGGATTCGAGAGCAGACATTCTCAAGGCTTGGTAGCTTTTCCCTCCCTTAAAATGTACTTTATAAGGTCATTAAATTTCAGATGGAGAGATCGGAGAAGTCCAAATACCGATCTCTTCTCTTTCTTTCCTCTATAATTTTGAGGTCTTGGTTGGCCTCAGATATCCAGCTTCAGCAAGTAATGATCTATATTTACCAAAGTGTTCGGTAAAATCTTGATCTTCTTGAGTAAGGTTATTGAGATCTTTCTTCACTTCGATACTCTTGAAAGATCGGGATGTCTCCATACACCTTCTTTTAGAGTTTCCCAAAGTTCTTGAGCTGTCTCAAGAATACGAGTAAGATTCAAATATTGAATCACTCAAGGAGCTGTGGATTGCGCTGAGCACCATTCGATCTTTTTGCAGCCACTTTTCCGGAGCTTCTTCATCTCCTTCTGAAGCTCTTTTTCCTTTACTGGTTCAACCTGATTCCAAAAGTTCGTCCGCATAAGTTGGATTTGTTGATCGTGACCATAGGAGATAGTCCTCTCCTTAGGGTGACTCTAATTACGTTGGTTTTGTCTCCTCCATGATAAAAAAAAATATGACTAACCGCTTGATACTACACGCCCAACTTCACTAACTCGCCTAGGATGAATTAATTTCAATTCAGAGTTGGGGGAAAATGTTCTTGAGAAATCTCCAGAAATAAACCACTCTAACTTCACACAGCTTGCCTAGGATGAATATATATCAATCTCAGAGCTTTTGGAGGAAGTTAAAAGGATGTATTTCCAGAAAACCAAAGAAATTTTCTGAGAAGACAAAGGAATAGACTCAAAAACGTATAGAATTTGAATTTTGAAAACTTCTTTTCGATTTGGAGCCCTGAGAGCTTGTGAATGCTACGAAGCTTTGAATATGAAGGAGGAGACGATGTAAATGCAAAGGAGACAAAGAGGAGGGCTGAATCTCAAGAACCAGCTTCAAATTTTTCTTCGTGATAATGTCAATTTTGAAAAAAAAAGAAGAAATGATAAAGAGAACGAGGAAATCAAAAACTTGATCTTGTTTATGGATCAATGCTCGATACCATGTTAGAATTCAGAATTTAAGCTCAGAAACAAGAAATGAGAAAGTAATGAATGAATAATAATAAGATCGGATAGAGAGATTTTATTATCTCTTATGAGATTTTATTATCTCAAAGTTATAAAGTGTTACAATGGATTACATATTTATGTAACCCTTAAACGCAAAAAATAACTAGGTGTATCTTGTAGTTCAGAGTCTAATCTATCCGCTGGGAATAGTAATAGAGCCGTTGGAGTTCAAAATAGAGCTGTTGGAGATTTAAAACACCTTGGGCGCCTCCGCCTTCTCTGGGCCTCTTCTTTACTCCTTGTTGGGTATTTGTTGCTTGATTAATACTATAATGCTTATTTCTTTCGTTGATCTGCTTCTAAACCTTCAGAAGATGCTTAATCATGTGATCAAGAGCGCTAAAAGGCTGAATCTAAGCCTTTAATTAAGTTTTATCAACAAACCCAAAGACAGATCATACAATGGCACTCAGAGTGGCTTTTGAACTTCTTAAACAGTTGTGAGATATTAAAGTCCTCCGACTACACTTCCACACTTCTAATCACTCTCATTTGCTTCTTAAAGAGTCATAACTCGCTTTAGGTTTATCAGCTTGAAAATTTCACAATCCTTGTCACAAAACCAATGAATCTTCATATTCACATCAATAGATCTTGTTTAAGCCTCTATATGTGTCTTCTTGCTACAACTCCCCATTTAAACCATTAGAAACACCATTGAGATGCTAAGAACAAACAGAACTATAGTATAAGCTTATAATTGTTTCTTTCGTTGATCAATTCTAAACCTTAAGGAGTATGCTTAATCATGTCATCAAGAGAGCTAAAAGGTCAATCGGTCTTTCATGAAGTTTCATCACCGAAACCCAAACAGAGCATACAATGCCACTCAGAGTGGCTCTTGAACTTCCCAAAACTGTTGTGAGAGATTAAAGTCCTCTAATTGCACTTCAACACTTCTAGTCACTCTCATTTGCTTCTTGAAGAGTCATAACTCTGTTTTATGTGTATCAGCTTGAAAATTTCACAATCATTGTCCCTGAAACCAATGAATCTTCATATTCACATCAGTAGGTCTTGTTTAAGCCTCCATATGTGTCTTCCTGCTACAACTCCCCATTTTAACCATTAGAAACACCTTTGAGATGCTAAGAACACACCGAACTATAGGATAAACTATAATGCTTGTTTCTTTCGCTGACCGCTTCTACACCTTTAATAGATGCTTAATCATGTCATCAAGAGAGCTAAAAGGCAGAATCAAGCCTTTCATGAAGTTTCAACATCCAAACCCAAAGACAGAGTATACAATGGCACTCAGAAGGGTCTTGAACTTTTAAAACAGTCAGGAGAGATTAAAGTCCTCCCACTACACTTCAACACTTCTAACCACTCTCATTTGCTTCTTAAAGAGTCATAACTCTGTTTTAAGTTTATCAGCTTGAAAATTTCACAATCCTTGTCGCTGAAAACCAATGAATCTTCATATTCACATCAATAGATCTTGTTTAAGCTTCCATATGTTTCTTCTTGCTACAACTCCCCATTTTAACCATTAGAAACACCATCGAGACGCTAAGAACAAACAGAACTATAGGATAAGTTTATAATGCTTGTTTTTTCGTTGATCAGCTTCTAAACCTTAGTAGCATGCTTAATCATGTCATCAAGAGAGCTAAAAGGCTGAATCGAAGCCTTCATGAAGTTTCAAGCACTGAAACCCAAAGACGAAAGCATACAATGGCACTCTGAAGAGGCTCTTGAACTTCTCAAAACTGCTGTGAGAGATTAAAGTCCCCTAATCTGCACTTCAACACTTCTATTCACTCTCATTTGCTTTAAGAGTCATAACTCTTTTTTATGTGTAAAGAGCTTGAAAATTTCACAATCATGTTCCCTAAAAACCAATGAATATTCATATTCACATCAGCAGGTCTTGCTTAAGCCTCCATACGTGTCCTCTTGCCACAACTCCCGCCGCCATTAGAAACACTATTGAAATGCTAAGAACAAACAGAACTATAGGTAAGTTATAATGTTTGTTTCTTTCGCTGATATGCTTCTAAACCTTAGTAGATGCTTAATCATGTCATCAAGAGAGCTAAAAGGCTTAATCTAAGCCTTTAATTAAGTTTTATCATCGAAACCCAATACAGAGCATACAATGGCACTCTATAGTGGCTCTTGAACTTCTCAAAACAGTTGTGAGATATTAAAGTCCTCTGACTACATTTCAACACTTATATTCACTCTCATTTGCTTCTTCAAGAGTCATAACTCCGTTTTTGGTGTATGAGCTTAAAATTTTCAAAATCTTTGTCCCTCAAACCAATGAATCTTCATATTCACATCAATAGGTGTTGTTTAAGCCTCTATATGTATCTTCATGCTACAACTCCCCATTTTCACCATTAGAAACTCCTATGAGATTCTTAGAACAAACAGAACAATGGGATAAGCGATAAGGCTTGTTTCCTTTCGTTGATCTGCTTTAAAACTTAGAGCATGCTTAATCATGTCATCAAGAGAGCTAAAAGGCTGAATCGAAGCTTTCATGAAGTTTCAGCTGAAACCTAATACAGAGTATACAATGGCCCTCTCAGAAGGGCTCTTGAACTTTAAAACAGTTGTGAGAGATTAAAGTCCTCTAACTGCACCTCAACACTTCTATTCACTCTCATTTGCTTCTTAA
Organism: Cardamine occulta; assembly: GCA_028015245.1. Classification (NCBI taxonomy): domain Eukaryota; kingdom Viridiplantae; phylum Streptophyta; class Magnoliopsida; order Brassicales; family Brassicaceae; genus Cardamine; species Cardamine occulta. The sequence goes on from CM051377.1 coordinate 95,823, forward strand.
GAGTCATAACTCTGTTTTATGTATCAGCTTGAAAATTTCATAACAACTCGACCCTAAACCAATGAATATTCATATTTACATCAGCAGGTCTTGCTTAGCTGCTCATATGTGTCTTCTTGCTATAATTCCCCAGCCTTCACCTATTAGAAACACCATTAAAATGCTAAAAAACAGAACTATAGGATAAGCTATTATGCTTGTTTTTCAGTTGAATCTTCTTTCTTACCCCTTAGTAGCTTGCTTAATCATCTCATCAAGAGAGCTAAAAGTGAATCTAAGCCTTTCATGAAGTTTCATCACAAAACCCAATACAGAGCATACAATGGCACTCTGAAGGGCTCTTGAACTTCCAAAACAACAGGAGGGTTAAAGTCCCCACTGGACTTCCACACTTCTATTCACTATCATTTGTATCTTAAAGAGTCATATAAACCATTGATTCTTCATATATTCACATCAAGAAGTCTTGTTTAAGCCTCCATATGAGTCTCCTTTCTACAACCTCCATTTTCACCATTAGAAACACCAATAGATGCTAAAAGAACAACAGAACTACGGGATGAGTTATAATGCTTGTTTTTCTCGATCTGCTTTCTACAACTTAGTATCATGCTTAATCATGTCATCAAGAGAGCTAAAAAGGCTAATCTAAGCCTTTTAATTAAGTTTTTATCACCAAACCCAAAGACAGAGCATACAATGGCACTCAAAAAGGCTTTTGAACTTTAAAACAGTCGAAAGAGATTAAAGTCCTCCGACTACACTTCAACACTTCTATTCACTCTATTTGCTTTTAAGAGTCATAATTCCGCTTTTAGGTGTATCATCTTGAAAATTTCACAACCTTGTCACTAAAACCAATGAATCTTCATATTCACATCAATAGATCTTTGCTTAAGCTTCCATATGTGTCTTCTTGCTACAACTCCCCATTTTAACCATTAGAAACACTATTGAGATGTAAGAACAAAACAGCACTATAGATAAGCTATAATGCTTGTTTCTTCCGCCGATCGCTTCTAAACCTTAGAGCATGCTTAATCATGCTCATCAAGAGAGCCAAAAAGGTGAACCTAAGACTTTAATTAAGCTTTTATCATCGAAACCCAAGACAGAATATACGATGGCACTCAGTAGTGGCTCTTGAACTTTAAAACAGTTGTGAGATATTAAAGTCCTCCGACTACACTTCAACACTTCTATTCACTCTATTTGCTTCTAAAGAGTCATAAGTCCGTTTTTAGGTGTATCACCTTTAAAATTTCACAATCCTTGTCACTAAACCAATGAATCTTCATATTCATATCAATAAATCTTGTTTGCCTCCATATGTTTCTTTTTCTACAACTCCCCATTTTAACCATTAGAAACACCATTGAGATGCTAAGAACAAACAGAACTATAGGATAAGCTATAATGCTTGTTTCTTTTCGTTGATCGCTTCTAAACCCTAGTAGCATGCTTAATCATGTCATCAAGAGAGCTAAAAGGCTGAATCTAAGACTTTAATTAAGTTTTATCAACGAAACCTAGACAGAGCATAAGATGGCAATCAGAGTGGCTCTTGAACTTCTTAAAACAGTTGTGAGATATTAAAGTCCTCGACTACACTTCAACACTTCTATTCACTTTTATTTTCTTTCTTAATAAGTCCGCTTTTAGGTGTATCACCTTAAAATTTCACAATCCTTGTCAGAAAACCAATGAATCTTCATATTCATATCAATAAATCTTGTTTAAGCTTCCATATGTTTCTCTCTTGCTACAATCCCCATTTAACCATTAGACACACCATTGAGATGCTAAGAACAAACAGAACCATAAGATAAGCTATAATGCTTGTTTTTCAAAGATCTCGCTTCTAAACCTTAGGTACGCTTAATCATGTCATCAAGAGAGCTAAAAGGTGAATCAGTTTTCATGAAGTTTTTAAGATCAAACGCAGGTCAGAATACAATGGCACTCAGGAGTGGCTCTGAACTCCTAAAACCGTTATGAGAGATTAAAGTCCTCTAACCGCATAAAGAACACTTCTATTCACTCTCATTTGCTTTGAAGAATCGTGAATTCTGTTTTATGTGTATCAGCTTGAAAAATTTCACAATCCTTTTGTCGCTGAAAACCAATGAATCTTCATATTCACATCATTAGATCTTGTTTGTCTCCTATGTGTCTTCTTGCTAACTCCCCATTTTAACCATTAGAAACAACATTGAGATGCTAAGAACAAAACAGAACTATAGGATAAGCTATATACGCTTGTTTCTTTTCGATCACCTTCTAAACCTTAGTAGCATGCTTAATCATGTCATCAAGAGAGCTAAAAGGCTGAATCTAAGACTTTAATTAAGTTTTATCAACGAACCCAAAGGATAGAAGAATACGATGGCACTCTCAGAGGCTCTTGTTCTTAAAACATTTGTGAGATATTAAAGTCCTCCGACTACACTTCAACACTTCTATTCACTCTTATTTTCTCCTTAAAAAGTCATAAGTCCGTTTAGATGTAACACTTTTAAAATTTCATAATCCTTGTCACTAAACCAATGAATCTTCATATTCATATCAATAAATCTTGCTTAAGCTCCATATGTTTTTTCTTGCTACAACTCCCCATTTTAACCATTAGAAATTATACCATTGAGATGCTAAGAACAAACAGAACTATAAGATGTTATAATGCTTGTTTCTTTTCGCTGATCCGGCTTTAAACCTTGGAAGGATGATTGATCATCATTATCAAGAGAAAATAGGTGTAATCGAAGTTTTCATAAAGTTTAAGATCTGAAACGTAGATGTACAGAGCATACCATGGCACTCAGGAGGGTTCTTGAACTTAAAAACTGTCAGGAGAGATTAAAGTCCTCCGACTATACCTCAACACTTCTATTCACTATTGCCTTCTAAAGAGTCTTGAGTCTCTTTAGGTGAATCACCTTTAAAATTTCCACAATCCTTGTCACTGAAACCAAAAGAATCTTCTTATTCATATCAATAAATCTTGTTTAAGCCTCCATGTTTTTTGCTATAACTCCCCATTTTAACCATTAAAACACAATTGAGACGCTAAGAACAAACAGAATTCACAGGATAAGTCATGTTTGTTTTTCGTCATTCTTCAAACTTTGTATATGCTTAATCATGTCA
>CM051377.1:99069-147038 GCA_028015245.1 Cardamine occulta
CAAAGTGCCATTTTATGCTCTTATCTTGGGTTTGAGTGATGAAACTTCATTAAAGGCTTATATTCAGCCTTTTAGCTCTCTTGATGACATGATTAAGCATGCCATTAAGGTGTAGAAGTAGATCAACAAAAGAAACAAGCATTATAGCTTATTCCATAGTTTTGTTTATTCTTAAAATCTCATAGGAGTTTCAAATTGTGCATATGGGGAGTTGTATCAAAAAGACACAAATGGAGGCTTAAACAACACCTATTGATGTTAATATAAAGAATCAATGGTTTTCATTGACAAGGTTTTCGCCATTTTCAAGCTGATAGACCTAAAAAAGGATATATGACTCTTGAGATACATATGAGAGTGAATAGAAGTGTTGAAGTGTTGAAGTGTAGTCTAGGACTTTAATCTCTCACAACTGTTTTGAATTTTTCAAGAGCCACTTCAGAGTGCCATTGTTTGCTCTGTACTTGGTTTGAGTGATGAAACTTCATTAAAGGATTAGATTCAGCCTTTTAGCTCTCTTGATGACATGATTAAGCATGCCATTTAGGTGTAGAAGTAGATCAACAAAAGAAACAAGCATTATAGCTTATTCCATAGTTTTGTTTATTCTTAGAATCTCATAGGAGTTTCAAATTGTGCATATGGGGAGTTGTATCAAAAAGACACAAATGGAGGCTTAAACAACACCTATTGATGTGAATATAAATAATCAATTTTTTTCATTGACAAGGTTTTACGCCATTTTCAAGGTGATGGACCTAAAAAGGATATATGACTCTTGAGATACAAATGAGAGTGAATAGAAGTGTTGAAGTGTTGAAGTGTAGTCTAAGGACTTTAATCTCTCAGAACTGTTTTGAATTTTTCAAGAGCCACTCAGAGTGCCATTGTTTGCTCTGTACTTGGTTTGAGTGATGAAACTTCATTAAAGAGCTTAGATTCAGCCTTTTAGCTCTCTTGATGACATGATTAAGCATGCCATTAAGGTGTAAAAGTAGATCAACGAAAGAAACAAGCATTATAGCTTATTCTCTAGTTTTGTTTATTCTTAGAATCTCATAGGAGTTTCAAATGGTGTATATAGGGAGTTGTATCAAAAAGACACAAATGGAGGCTTAAACAACACCTATTGATGTGAATATAAAGAATCAATGGTTTCATTGACAAGGTTTTCGCCATTTTCAAGCTGATAGACCTAAAAACGGATTTATGACTCTTCGAGATACAAATGAGAGTGAATAGAAGTGTTGAAGTGTAGTCTGAGGACTTTAATCTCTCACAACTGTTTTGAATTTTTCAAGAGCCACTTCAGAGTGCCATTGTTTGCTCTGTACTTGGTTTGAGTGAGGAAACTTTATTAAAGGATTAGATTCAGCCTTTTAGCTCTCTTGATGACATGATTAAGCATGCCATTAAGGTGTAGAAGTAGATCAACGAAAGAAACAAGCATTATAAGCTTATTCCGTAGTTTTGTTTATTCTTAGAATCTCATAGGAGTTTCAAATTGTGCATATGGGGAGTTGTATCAAAAAGACACAAATGGAGGCTTAAACAACACCTATTGATGTGAATATAAAGAATCAATGGTTTCATTGACAAGGTTTTCGCCATTTTCAAGGCTGATAGACCTAAAAAGGATATATGACTCTTGAGATACAAATGAGAGTGAATAGAAGTGTTGAAGTGTAGTCAGGGGACTTTAATCTCTTAGAACTGTTTTGAGATGTCAAAAGCCACTACAAAGTACCATTTTATGCTCTGTACTTTGGGTTTGAGTGATGAAACTTCATTAAAGGCTTATATTCAGCCTTTTAGCTCTGTTGATGACATGATTAAGCATGCCATTAAGGTGTAGAAGTAGATCAACAAAAGAAACAAGCATTATAAGCTTATTCCATAGTTTTGTTTATTCTTAAAATCTCATAGGAGTTTCAAATTGTGCATATGGGGGAGTTGTATCAAAAGAGACACAAATGGAGGCTTAAACAACACCTATTGATGTGAATATAAAGAATCAATGGTTTCATTGACAAGGTTTTCGCCATTTTCAAGCTGATAGACCTAAAAAAAGGATATATGACTCTTGAGATACAAATGAGAGTGAATAGAAGTGTTGAAGTGTTGAAGTGTAGTCTAAGGACTTTAATCTCTCAACTGCTTTTGAATTTTTCAAGAGCCACTTCAGAGTGCCATTGTTTGCTCTGTACTTGGTTTGAGTGATGAAACTTCATTAAAGGCTTAGATTCAGCCTTTTAGCTCTCTTGATGACATGATTAAGCATGCCATTAAGGTGTAGAAGTAGATCAACGAAAGAAACAAGCATTATAGCTTATTCCCTAGTTTTGTTTATTCTTAGAATCTCATAGGAGTTTCAAATTGTGCATATGGGGAGTTGTATCAAAAAGACATAAATGGAGGCTTAAACAACACCTATTGATGTGAATATAAAGAATCAATGGTTTCATTGACAAGGTTTTCGCCATTTTCAAGCTGATAGACCTAAAAAAGGATATATGACTCTTCGAGATACATATGAGAGTGAATAGAAGTGTTGAAGTGTAGTCAGAGGACTTTAATCTCTTAGAACTGTTTTGAGATGTCAAAAGCCACTACAAAGTGCCATTTTATGCTCTGTACTGGGTTTGAGTGATGAAACTTCATTAAAGGCTTATATTCAGCCTTTTAGCTCTGTTGATGACATGATTAAGCATGCCATTAAGGTGTACAAGTCGATCAACCACAGGAGCCAGCATTATAGCTTCTTCCATAGTTTTGTTTATTCTTAAACTCTCATAGGGGTTTCACATTGTGTGCATATGGGGAGTTGTATCAAAAAGACACAAATGGAGGCTTAAACAAGACCTATTGATGTGAATATAAAGAATCAATGGTTTCATTGACAAGGTTTTCGCCATTTTCAAGCTGATAGACCTAAACAAGGATATATGACTCTTCGAGATACATATGAGAGTGAATAGAAGTGTTGAAGTGTTGAAGTGTAGTCTAAGGACTTTAATCTCTCACAACTGTTTTGAATTTTTCAAGAGCCACTTCAGAGTGCCATTGTTTGCTCTGTACTTGGTTTGAGTGATGAAACTTCATTAAAGGATTAGATTCAGCCTTTTAGCTCTCTTGATGACATGATTAAGCATGCCATTAAGGTGTAGAAGTAGATCAACAAAAGAAACAAGCATTATAGCTTATTCCATAGTTTTGTTTATTCTTAGAATCTCATAGGAGTTTCAAATTGTGCATATGGGGAGTTGTATCAAAAAGACACAAATGGAGGCTTAAACAACACCTATTGATGTGAATATAAATAATCAATTTTTTCATTGACAAGGTTTTCGCCATTTTCAAGCTGATGGACATAAAAAAGGATATATGACTCTTCGAGATACAAATGAGAGTGAATAGAAGTGTTGAAGTGTTGAAGTGTAGTCTAAGGACTTTAATCTCTCACAACTGTTTTGAATTTTTCAAGAGCCACTTGAGTGCCATTGTTTGCTCTGTACTTGGTTTGAGTGATGAAACTTCATTAAAGGCTTAGATTCAGCCTTTTAGCTCTCTTGATGACATGATTAAGCATGCCATTAAGGTGTAAAAGTAGATCAACGAAAGAAACAAGCATTATAGCTTATTCTCTAGTTTTGTTTATTCTTAGAATCTCATAGGAGTTTCAAATGGTGTATATAGGGAGTTGTATCAAAAAGACACAAATGGAGGCTTAAACAACACCTATTGATGTGAATATAAAGAATCAATGGTTTTCATTGACAAGGTTTTCGCCATTTTCAAGCTGATAGACCTAAAAACGGATTTATGACTCTTGAGATACAAATGAGAGTGAATAGAAGTGTTGAAGTGTAGTCTGAGGACTTTAATCTCTCCCAACTGTTTTGAATTTTTCAAGAGCCACTTCAGAGTGCCATTGTTTTGCTCTGTACTTGGTTTGAGTGATGAAACTTCATTAAAGGATTAGATTCAGCCTTTTAGCTCTCTTGATGACATGATTAAGCATGCCATTAAGGTGTAGAAGTAGATCAACGAAAGAAACAAGCATTATAGCTTATTCCATAGTTTTGTTTATTCTTAGAATCTCATAGGAGTTTCAAATTGTGCATATGGGGAGTTGTATCAAAAAGACACAAATGGAAACTAACACCTATTGATGTGAATATAAAGAATCAATGGTTTCATTGACAAGGTTTTCGCCATTTTCAAGCTGATAGACCTAAAAAAGGATATATGACTCTTCGAGATACATATGAGAGTGAATAGAAGTGTTGAAGTGTAGTCAGAGGACTTTAATCTCTTAGAACTGTTTTGAGATGTCAAAGCCACTACAAAGTACCATTTTATGCTCTGTACTGGGTTTGAGTGATGAAACTTCATTAAAGGCTTATATTCAGCCTTTTAGCTCTGTTGATGACATGATTAAGCATGCCATTAAGGTGTAGAAGTAGATCAACAAAAGAAACAAGCATTATAGCTTATTCCATAGTTTTGTTTATTCTTAAAATCTCATAGGAGTTTCAAATTGTGCATATGGGGAGTTGTATCAAAAAGACACAAATGGAGGCTTAAACAACACCTATTGATGTGAATATAAAGAATCAATGGTTTCATTGACAAGGTTTTCGCCATTTTCAAGCTGATAGACCTAAAAAAGGATATATGACTCTTAGATACAAATGAGAGTGAATAGAAGTGTTGAAGTGTTGAAGTGTAGTTAGGACTTTAATCTCTCTAACTGTTTTGAATTTTTCAACAGCCACTTCAGAGTGCCATTGTTTGCTCTGTACTTGGTTTGAGTGATGAAACTTCATTAAAGGCTTAGATTCAGCCTTTTAGCTCTCTTGATGACATGATTAAGCATGCCATTAAGGTGTAGAAGTAGATCAACGAAAGAAACAAGCATTATAGCTTATTCCATAGTTTTGTTTATTCTTAGAATCTCTTAGGAGTTTCAAATTGTGCATATGGGGAGTTGTATCAAAAAGACACAAATGGAGGCTTAAACAACACCTATTGATGTGAATATAAAGAATCAATGGTTTCATTGACAAGGTTTTCGCCATTTTCAAGCTGATGGACATAAAAAAGGATTTATGACTCTTCGAGAAACAAAAGAGAGTGAATAGAAGTGTTGAAGTGTAGTCAGAGGACTTTAATCTCTTAGAACTGTTTTGAGATGTCAAAAGCCACTACAAAGTGCCATTTTTTGCTCTGTACTGGGTTTGAGTGATGAAACTTCATTAAAGGCTTATATTCAGCCTTTTAGCTCTGTTGATGACATGATTAAGCATGCCATTAAGGTGTAAAAGTAGATCAACAAAAGAAACAAGCATTATAGCTTATTCCATAGTTTTGTTTATTCTGAAAATCTCATAGGAGTTTCAAATTGTGCATATGGGGAGTTATATCAAAAAGACACAAATGGAGGCTTAAACAACACCTATTGATGTGAATATAAAGAATCAATGGTTTCATTGACAAGGTTTTCGCCATTTTCAAGCTGATAGACCTAAAAACGGATTTATGACTCTTCGAGATACAAATGAGAGTGAATAGAAGTGTTGAAGTGTTGAAGTGTAGTCTAAGGACTTTAATCTCTCACAACTGTTTTGAATTTTTCAAGAGCCACTTCAGAGTGCCATTGTTTGCTCTGTACTTGGTTTGAGTGATGAAACTTCATTAAAGGCTTAGATTCAGCCTTTTAGCTCTCTTGATGACATGATTAAGCATGCCATTAAGGTGTAGAAGTAGATCAACGAAAGAAACAAGCATTATAGCTTATTCCATAGTTTTGTTTATTCTTAGAATCTCATAGGAGTTTCAAATGGTGCATATACGGAGTTGTATCAAGAAGACACAAATGGAGGCTTAAAAAACACTTATTGATGTGAATATAAAGAATCAATGGTTTCATTGACAAGGTTTTCGCCATTTTCAAGCTGATAGACCTAAAAACGGATTTATGACTCTTCGAGGTGCATATGTGAGGGAAGAGGCCTGATGAAGTGTAGACTGAGGACTTTAATCTCTCACAGCTGTTTTGAATTTTTCAAGAGCCACTTCCGAGTGCGATTGTTTGCTCTTTACTTGGTTTGATTGAGGACACTTCATTAAAGTATTAGATTCAGCCTTTTAGCTCTCTTGATGACATGATTAAGCATGCCATTAAGGTGTAGAAGTAGATCAACAGAAAAACAAGCATTATAGCTTATTCCATAGTTTTGTTTATTCTTAGAATCTCATAGGAGTTTCAAATGGTGCATATAGGGAGTTGTATCAAAAAGACACAAATGGAGGCTTAAACAACACCTATTGATGTGAATATAAAGAATCAATGGTTTCATTGACAAGGTTTTTGCCATTTTCAAGCTGATAGACCTAAAAACGGATTTATGACTCTTCGAGATACAAATGAGAGTGAATAGAAGTGTTGAAGTGTAGTCTGAGGACTTTAATCTCTCACAACTGTTTTGAATTTTTCAAGAGCCACTTCAGAGTGCCATTGTTTGCTCTGTACTTGGTTTGAGTGATGAAACTTCATTAAAGGATTAGATTCAGCCTTTTAGCTCTCTTGATGACATGATTAAGCATGCCATTAAGGTGTAGAAGTAGATCAACAAAAGAAACAAGCATTATAGCTTATTCCATAGTTTTGTTTATTCTTAGAATCTCATAGGAGTTTCAAATTGTGCATATGGGGAGTTGTATCAAAAAGACACAAATGGAGGCTTAAACAACACCTATTGATGTGAATATAAAGAATCAATGGTTTCATTGACAAGGTTTTCGCCATTTTCAAGCTTATAGACCTAAAAGAGGATATATGACTCTTCGAGATACATATGAGAGTGAATAGAAGTGTTGAAGTGTAGTCAGAGGACTTTAATCTCTTAGAACTGTTTTGAGATGTCAAAAGCCACTAAAAGTGCCATTTTATGCTCTGTACTGGGTTTGAGTGGTGAAACTTCGTTAAAGGCTTAGATTCAGCCTTTTAGCTCTCTTGATGACATGATTAAGTACGCCATTAAGCTGTAGAAGTAGATCAACGAAAGAAACAAGCATTATAGCTTATTCCATAGTTTTGTTTATTCTTAGAATGTCATAGGAGTTTCAAATGGTGCATATAGGGAGTTGTATCAAAAAGACACAAATGGAGGCTTAAACAACACCTATTGATGTGAATATAAAGAATCAATGTTTTCATTGACAAGGTTTTCGCCATTTCCAAGCTGATAGACCTAAAAAACGGATTTATGACTCTTGAGATACAAATGAGAGTGAATAGAAGTGTTGAAGTGTAGTCTGAGGACTTTAATCTCTCTAACTGTTTTGAATGTTTCAAGAGCCACTTAGAGTGCCATTGTTTGCTCTGTACTTGGTTTGAGTGATGAAACTTCATTAAAGGATTAGATTCAGCCTTTTAGCTCTCTTGATGACATGATTAAGCATGCCATTAAGGTGTAGAAGTAGATCAACAAAAGAAACAAGCATTATAGCTTATTCCATAGTTTTGTTTATTCTTAGAATCTCATAGGAGTTTCAAATTGTGCATATGGGGAGTTGTATCAAAAAGACACAAATGGAGGCTTAAACAACACCTATTGATGTGAATATAAAGAATCAATTTTTTCATTGACAAGGTTTTCGCCATTTTCAAGCTGATGGACATAAAAAAGGATATATGACTCTTCGATATACAAATGAGAGTGAATAGAAGTGTTGAAGTGTTGAAGTGTAGTCTAAGGACTTTAATCTCTCACAACTGTTTTGAATTTTTCAAGAGCCACTTCAGAGTGCCATTGTTTGCTCTGTACTTGGTTTGAGTGATGAAACTTCATTAAAGGCTTAGATTCAGCCTTTTAGCTCTCTTGATGACATGATTAAGCATGCCATTAAGGTGTAGAAGTAGATCAACAAAAGAAACAAGCATTATAGCTTATTCCATAGTTTTGTTTATTCTTAGAATCTCATAGGAGTTTCAAATTGTGCATATGGGGAGTTGTATCAAAAAGACACAAATGGAGGCTTAAACAACACCTATTGATGTGAATATAAAGAATAAATGGTTTCATTGACAAGGTTTTCGCCATTTTCAAGCTTATAGACCTAAAAGAGGATATATGACTCTTCGAGATACATATGAGAGTGAATAGAAGTGTTGAAGTGTAGTCAAAGGACTTTAATCTCTTAGAACTGTTTTGAGATGTCAAAAGCCACTACAAAGTGCCATTTTATGCTCTGTACTGGGTTTGAGTGGTGAAACTTCGTTAAAGGCTTAGATTCAGCCTTTTAGCTCTCTTGATGACATGATTAAGTACGCCATTAAGCTGTAGAAGTAGATCAACGAAAGAAACAAGCATTATAGCTTATTCCATAGTTTTGTTTATTCTTAGAATCTCATAGGAGTTTCAAATGGTGCATATAGGGAATTGTATCAAAAAGACACAAATGGAGTCAACACCTATTGATGTGAATATAAAGAATCAATGGTTTTCATTGACAAGGTTTTCGCCATTTTCAAGCTGATAGACCTAAAAGCGGTTTATGACTCTTGAGATACAAATGAGAGTGAATAGAAGTGTTGAAGTGTAGTCTGAGGACTTTAATCTCTTAAAACTGTTTTGAGATTTTTCAAGAGCCACTTCAGAGTGCCATTGTTTGCTCTGTACTTGGTTTGAGTGATGAAACTTCATTAAAGGAGGTTAGATTCAGCCTTTTATCTCTCTTGATGACATGATTAAGCATGCCATTAAGGTGTAGAAGTAGATCAACAAAAGAAACAAGCATTATAGCTTATTCCATAGTTTTGTTTATTCTTAGAATCTCATAGGCGTTTCAAATTGTGCATATGGGGAGTTGTATCAAAAAGACACAAATGGAGGCTTAAACAACACCTATTGATGTGAATATAAAGAATCAATGGTTTCATTGACAAGGTTTTCGTCATTTTCAAGCTGATAGACCTAAAAAAGGATATATGACTCTTCGAGATACATATGAGAGTGAATAGAAGTGTTGAAGTGTAGTCTGAGGACTTTAATCTCTTAGAACTGTTTTGAGATGTCAGGAGCCACTACAAAGTGCCATTTTATGCTCTGTACTGGGTTTGAGTGATGAAACTTCATTAAAGGCTTATATTCAGCCTTTTAGCTCTGTTGATGACATGATTAAGCATGCCATTAAGGTGTAGAAGTAGATCAACAAAAGAAACAAGCATTATAGCTTATTCCATAATTTTGTTTATTCTTAAAATCTCATAGGAGTTTCAAATTGTGCATATAGGGGGAGTTGTATCAAAAGACACAAATGGAGGCTTAAACAACACCTATTGATGTGAATATAAAGAATCAATGGTTTTTCATTGACAAGGTTTTCGCCATTTTCAAGCTGATAGACCTAAAAAGGATATATGACTCTTGAGATACAAATGAGAGTGAATAGAAGTGTTGAAGTGTTGAAGTGTAGTCTAAGGACTTTAATCTCGCACAACTGTTTTGAATTTTTTCAAGAGCCACTTCAGAGTGCCATTGTTTGCTCTGTACTTGGTTTGAGTGATGAAACTTCATTAAAGGCTTAGATTCAGCCTTTTAGCTCTCTTGATGACATGATTAAGCATGCCATTAAGGTGTAGAAGTAGATCAACGAAAGAAAAAACAAGCATTATAGCTTATTCCATAGTTTTGTTTATTCTTAGAATCTCTTAGGAGTTTCAAATTGTGCATATGGGGAGTTGTATCAAAAAGACACAAATGGAGGCTTAAACAACACCTATTGATGTGAATATAAAGAATCAATGGTTTTCATTGACAAGGTTTTCGCCATTTTCAAGCTGATGGACATAAAAAGGGATTTATGACTCTTGAGAAACAAAAGAGAGTGAATAGAAGTGTTGAAGTGTAGTCAGAGGACTTTAATCTCTTAGAACTGTTTTGAGATGTCAAAAGCCACTACAAAGTGCCATTTTTTGCTCTGTACTGGGTTTGAGTGATGAAACTTCATTAAAGGCTTAGATTCAGCCTTTTAGCTCTCTTGATGACATGATTAAGCATGCCATTAAGGTGTACAAATAGATCAACAAAAGAAACAAGCATTATAGCTTATTCCATAGTTTTGTTTATTCTTAGAATCTCATAGGAGTTTCAAATTGTGCGTATGGGGAGTTGTATCAAAAAGACACAAATGGAGGCTTAAACGTCTCCTATTTATGTGAATATAAAGAATCAATTTTTTCAGTTACAAGTTTTTCGCCATTTTCAAGCTGATGGACCTAAAAAGGATATATGACTCTTGAGATACAAATTAGAGTGAATAGAAGTGTTGAAGTGTTGAAGTGTAGTCTAAGGACTTTAATCTCTCTAGCTGTTTTGAATTTTTCAAGAGCCACTTGAAGTGCCATTGTTTGCTCTGTACTTGGTTTGAGTGATGAAACTTCATTAAAGGCTTAGATTCAGCCTTTTAGCTCTCTTGATGACATGATTAAGCATGCCATTAAGGTGTAGAAGTAGATCAACGAAAAGAAACAAGCATTATAGCTTATTCCTAGTTTTGTTTATTCTTAAAATCTCTTAGGAGTTTCAAAATGTGCATATGGGGAGTTGTATCAAAAAGACACAAATGGAGGCTGAAACAACACGTATTGATTTTAATATGAAGAATCAATGGTTTTATTGACAATAATTTGGCCAATTTCAAGCTGATAGACCTAAAAAAGGATATATGACTCTTCGAGATACAAATGAGAGTGAATAGAAGTGTTGAAGTGTTGAAGTGTAGTCTAAGGACTTTAATCTCTCACAACTGTTTTGAATTTTTCAAGAGCCACTTCAGAGTGCCATTGTTTGCTCTGTACTTGGTTTGAGTGATGAAACTTCATTAAAGGATTAGATTCAGCCTTTTAACTCTCTTGATGACATGATTAAGCATGCCATTAAGGTGTAGAAGTAGATCAACGAAAGAAACAAGCATTATAGCTTATTCCATAGTTTTGTTTATTCTTAGAATCTCTTAGGAGTTTCAAATTGTGCATATGGGGAGTTGTATCAAAAAGACACAAATGGAGGCTTAAACAACACCTATTGATGTGAATATAAAGAATCAATGGTTTCATTGACAAGGTTTTCGCCATTTTCAAGCTGATGGACATAAAAAAGGATTTATGACTCTTCGAGAAACAAAAGAGAGTGAATAGAAGTGTTGAAGTGTAGTCAGAGGACTTTAATCTCTTAGAACTGTTTTGAGATGTCAAAAGCCACTACAAAGTGCCATTTTTTGCTCTGTACTGGGTTTGAGTGATGAAACTTCATTAAAGGCTTAGATTCAGCCTTTTAGCTCTCTTGATGACATGATTAAGCATGCCATTAAGGTGTAGAAGTAGATCAACAAAAGAAACAAGCATTATAGCTTATTCCATAGTTTTGTTTATTCTTAGAATCTCATAGGAGTTTCAAATTGTGCATATGGGGAGTTGTATCAAAAAGACACAAATGGAGGCTTAAACAACACCTATTGATGTGAATATAAAGAATCAATTTTTTCATTGACAAGGTTTTCGCCATTTTCAAGCTGATGGACATAAAAAAGGATATATGACTCTTCGAGATACAAATTAGAGTGAATAGAAGTGTTGAAGTGTTGAAGTGTAGTCTAAGGACTTTAATCTCTCACAACTGTTTTGAATTTTTCAAGAGCCACTTCAGAGTGCCATTGTTTGCTCTGTACTTGGTTTGAGTGATGAAACTTCATTAAAGGCTTAGATTCAGCCTTTTAGCTCTCTTGATGACATGATTAAGCATGCCATTAAGGTGTAGAAGTAGATCAACGAAAGAAACAAGCATTATAGCTTATTCCTAGTTTTGTTTATTCTTAGAATCTCATAGGAGTTTCAAATTGTGCATATGGGGAGTTGTATCAAAAGACACAAATGGAGGCTTAAACAACACCTATTGATGTGAATATAAAGAATCAATGGTTTCATTGACAAGGTTTTCGCCATTTTCAAGCTGATAGACCTAAAAAAGGATATATGACTCTTCGAGATACATATGAGAGTGAATAGAAGTGTTGAAGTGTAGTCAAAGGACTTTAATCTCTTAGAACTGTTTTGAGATGTCAAAAGCCACTACAAAGTGCCATTTTATGCTCTGTACTGGGTTTGAGTGATGAAACTTCATTAAAGGCTTATATTCAGCCTTTTAGCTCTGTTGATGACATGATTAAGCATGCCATTAAGGTGTAGAAGTAGATCAACAAAAGAAACAAGCATTATAGCTTATTCCATAGTTTTGTTTATTCTTAAAATCTCATAGGAGTTTCAAATTGTGCATATGGGGAGTTGTATCAAAAAGACACAAATGGAGGCTTAAACAACACCTATTGATGTGAATATAAAGAATTAATGGTTTCATTGACAAGGTTTTCGCCATTTTCAAGCTGATAGACCTAAAAAAGGATATATGACTCTTCCAGATACATATGAGAGTGAATAGAAGTGTTGAAGTGTTGAAGTGTAGTCTAAGGACTTTAATCTCTCACAACTGTTTTGAATTTTTCAAGAGCCACTTCAGAGTGCCATTGTTTGCTCTGTACTTGGTTTGAGTGATGAAACTTCATTAAAGGCTTAGATTCAGCCTTTTAGCTCTCTTGATGACATGATTAAGCATGCCATTAAGGTGTAGAAGTAGATCAACAAAAGAAACAAGCATTATAGCTTATTCCATAGTTTTGTTTATTCTTAGAATCTCATAGGAGTTTCAAATTGTGCATATGGGGAGTTGTATCAAAAAGACACAAATGGAGGCTTAAACAACACCTATTGATGTGAATATAAAGAATCAATTTTTTCATTGACAAGGTTTTCGCCATTTTCAAGCTGATGGACATAAAAAAGGATATATGACTCTTCGAGATACAAATGAGAGTGAATAGAAGTGTTGAAGTGTTGAAGTGTAGTCTAAGGACTTTAATCTCTCACAACTGTTTTGAATTTTTCAAGAGCCACTTCAGAGTGCCATTGTTTGCTCTGTACTTGGTTTGAGTGATGAAACTTCATTAAAGGCTTAGATTCAGCCTTTTAGCTCTCTTGATGACATGATTAAGCATGCCATTAAGGTGTAGAAGTAGATCAACGAAAGAAACAAGCATTATAGCTTATTCCCTAGTTTTGTTTATTCTTAGAATCTCATAGGAGTTTCAAATGGTGTATATAGGGAGTTGTATCAAAAAGACACAAATGGAGGCTTAAACAACACCTATTGATGTGAATATAAAGAATCAATGGTTTCATTGACAAGGTTTTCGCCATTTTCAAGCTGATAGACCTAAAAACGGATTTATGACTCTTCGAGATACAAATGAGAGTGAATAGAAGTGTTGAATGTTAGAATTCAGAGTTTAAGTTTGTTAGAAACTAGAATGAGAGTAGCTGAATGAATAATAAGAAGATTGAGAATAGAGAGATTTTATTATCTCTTATGAGATTTTATTATCTCAGTAGTTGTAAAGTGTTACAATGGATTACATATTTATAGAACTCTTAAACGCAAAAATAACTAGGTGTATCTTGTAGTTCAGAGTCTAATCTATCCGTTGGGAATAGTAATAGAGCCGTTGGAGTTCAAAATAGAGCTGTTGGAGACGAAAACAATTTGGGCGTCAGTTCTGGGCTTCTCTATTTAGGCCTTTCTTCTTTTATTTCTTGTTGGGTATTTGTTGCTTGATTAATACTCCCCCTCAAACTTAGCCGGAATGAGTGTGGAGACTAAGTTTGATTTTCGAAAACAAATCCTCACAACTACCTCATTAAAAACCTCACAAGTACAAACCCAGTGGGAAAAACGCCATGTGAGGAAAAGAGTTTAGTGTCTATGGTATTGAATAGGCATGATCAAGGATGAGTGAGATCTATTAGTCCAAGCTTGCTCTGAATGTGGTTGCAAATCTTGAGACTTGTAGATTTGGTGAATATGTCAGCAAGCTGATCTTCGCTTCTTGTATAGCATGGGAGGATTACTCCTTCAATGATCTTCTCTCTAACTTTGTGACAATCCACTTCTATGTGCTTGGTTCGTTCATGGAAGACTGAGTTTGTAGCAATGTGAATTGCTGTTGATTGTCACAATGCATGGTAATGGGACTTGTGCTCTCAATTCCCGGATCCTTTAGAAGCGCCTTTAGCCATACTAGCTCATTTGTGAGCTTCTTCATTCTCTATACTCACTTTCAGCGCTGGAGCATGAGGCGACCTTTTGTTCTTAGATTTCCAGGTTACTAAGTTCCCTCCAATAAATGTGCAATAGCCAGTTGTGGATTTTCTATCCATCGTATCTCAGCATAATCCGCATCCTAATAGCCCACAACTTCGGTACTATTATTCTTTCCCATCCAAACACCTTGCCCGGTGATCCTTTGATGTATCTCAAATTCTTTCCACCATATTCAGTGGTGCACCAAGGGCTCTTTCATGTGTTGGCTCACTTGATTCTGACAAAGCATAGGTCGGGCCTTGTTATGGTTAAGTAAATTAACTTCCTACTAAGCGCCCGGTATTGACTGGATCTTCAAATGGTTTGTCAAGTGGATCTTGTCCTTTCTCCCCCTTTCTCCTGACCTTGTAGCCATCTTCGGAGGTGTCTTGGCGGTTTAGAACCTAATTTTCCTGTCTCTGTAAAATCGAGTGAATATTTTCTTTGGGATAGAAACAAGCCTTAGAAGAGCGGCATATCTCTATACCTAGAAACTCTTTAAGTTCAACTAGATCTTTTTTATTAAATACAGATTTAAGAAAAAGTTTGGTTTCTTGAATACCTTGATCATTCTAGGAAATGATCAAGTCATCTACATATACCAAGACTACAATGATTCCTTGAGCACTTTGAGAAGTAAACAAGGTGTGATCAGCCTCTGATCTTTTAAATCCTTTGGCTGTTAGTGTAAAGCTTAGCTTGTGGTACCAGGCTCTTGGGGATTGCTTCAAGCCGTAAATGGCTTTTCTAAGTTTGAAAACTTTGCCATGAGGAATTGAACTTTCAAGACCTAGTGGAGGCTTCATGTACACTTCTTCTTCAAGCTCTCCTTGGAGGAATGCGTTTTTGACATCCATTTGCCATAATTCCCAAGATAGATTGGTTGCCAATGATAAAATCACTCGAACTGTATGGAGCTTAGCCACTGGTGCAACGGTGTCCATATAATCTTCTCAATAAGTTTGAGTAAATACCCTTGCCCCCATTAGAGCTTTATACCTTTCGATTTCTCCATTCCTGTGATCCTTGATGGTGAATACCCATTTAGATGTCACGACTCTTTTTCCAAAAGGTAGATCACTTACATCCCAAGTGTGATTTCTAACCATTGCTTCTATCTCAGCATCTATAGCATCCATCCAGACCTTGATTTCTTTTGCTTCTTCATAGGTCTTTGGAATGTAATGCTGCTCTATCTTTCCAAGGAATGCTTGATGATCTGATGGCAAGAGGGCAAGAGAACACTGAGCTTGGATAGGGTGAGCCACAACTTGATGGTTATAATAGACCCTAGTTTGTTTCCAATGGTGCGGACCAAATCTTTGGCGTGCTTCTTCGCAAGGTTGGTGCTGGTGCCTCTTCTTCCTCATGATATTCATTTTCTTGAATATCAGCTTCTGGTGGAGTTTCTTGATTAACTCCCCTTGTTCATTTACTCCTTCGTCATTCTCTTGCTCATTTTGAACATTTACCCTTCTTCTTGAATTTGATCTTCTTGATTATTTGCAGGGGCTGTTTGATCTTCATTCATTTGAGGAAGACCCATGTGACTTAAAATGTGTTGAAGAGGCTGCTTCGATCTGTTGTAGAGTCAGCCAAGTCTTTTTCACACTTTCCCAGCCCGACTTCTCAAAATAACTTTGATCTTCTAGGAATTTTACATCTCTAGAGCGTCATGATGCGTTTAGTGCTTGGATCATAGCATCTGTACCCTTATTGAGTAGTGGAGTATCCAATGAACACGCTTCTAGTGCTTTTAGCATCTAACTTATTCCTTTGATCCCTTGGCACTAGGACAAAACAAACACTACCAAACACACGTAAGTGATTAATATTTGGTTTGGTTTTGTTTAATACCTCAAATGGTGATAAGTCATCTAAGACTTTTGTTGGAATTCTATTAATGAGGTAGCATGCGGTCATGACAGCATCTCCCCAAAAATCTCCTTGGCATGTTTTTGTGGAACATCATTGATCTTACTACTTCCATCGGATGCCTATTCTTCCTTTCGGCCACTCCATTTTGTTGTGGAGTATAAGGACAGACTCGTTTGGTGAAGGATGCCATGATTTGCCAAATGAGCCTTGAAAAGTGTGGCTTGTGTATTCTCCCTCCATTATCCGATCTTAGCACCTTAATTTTAGCATTGAAATGATTAGTCACATATGTTTGAAAGTTGACAAATGCCTCAAATACTCTATCTTTAGAAGGTAACAATGTGACCCATGTATATTTTGATTTTTCATCTATGAATGTCACAAAGTATTTTAGGTTATCTCTAGATAGGCAAGGTGAGGTCCAAACATCAGAGTGAACTAAATCAAAACAATTCTCATATATTGATAAGGAATTTTGGAAAACACTTCGCAATGTTTTCCCATAATATAAGACTCACACTTAGAATTATCAAATACTACATTGGGCATAATTAATTTTAAAGCTCTAGAATGAGGATGGCCTAATCTAGCATGCCATAAATCATTTGAACTACTAGCTACATGACAGGAATTAATAAGCGGCAAACTAGCAGAGTTGGAGCATCTAGAATGGTTCTTGAGATCTTCTAGAGTATACAACTCTCCTTTAGTGTTCCCCTTGCCTAAAACTTCACCAGTTTTAATATCCCCGAAAATGAAAGCTGTTAGGTCCAAATATAGCATAAGCATTGAGATCGGTGGTAGCTCTTTTTACGAGACAAAATTATTGCTAAATGTAGGCATGTAAAAAGCACTAGATTCATTTCCAAAGAGGTTTAAATTTCCCTCGCCTTTAATTGGCACTCTAACTCCATTAGCAACTTCAACATGACCAGAGGTGTTTTGAATATTATTTAGTAGATCAGAATCTTTAATCATATGGTGAGAAGCTCCTGAATCTACTAAAAGTGTTTTTGAATGGTTAGAGGCTAGAAAGGTGATACCAGACTCCTTGCAAATTTGCATGGTCTTGATCATTTCCTCTAAGTCTGCTCTGCTTATGGTGATCATGCCGTTGTTCTCTGAAGTAGAGGCTTGATTAGAATGGCTGTTTGGAGCACTTGGGTTCATACCGAGTGCTGTAGTTGGTTGAGTGGCTGGAGCATAATTTGAAGCGTTTGCTTCATTTCCTTATTGCCTTGCTCTGCAGTCGGCTCTGATATGGGTATGAAGTATAAAGCACTCCTTCTTGGTGTGTCCTCTCCCTGGGTTGAATTTCCCAATGTTCTTGCAATGTTCACATTGCTTTGTTGTTCCTTTCTTGTTGGAACTGAATGGAGGTTTGTAAAACCTTTTGTTTGCCGTTAGCAACTCTCCTTTCTTTGAAGAGATCTAAGGAGCCTTGCTCCTTTTTGGATTTGAGCAGACATTCTCAAGGCTTGGTAGCTTCTCCTCCTTAAAATGTACTTTATAATGTCATTAAATTTCCGATGGAGATATTGGAGAAGTCCAAATACTCGATCTTCCTCTTTTCTTTCCTCTATAATTTTGATGTCTTTTTTCCTTTTCCTCAGCATATCCAGTTCAGCAAGTAATGATCTATATTTACCAAAGTGTTTGGTAAAATCTTGATCTTCTTGAGTGAGGTTGCTTGAGATCTTTCTTCACTCGAATACTCTTGAAAGATTGGTGATGTCTCCATACACCTTCTTTAGAGTTTTCCAAAGTTCTTGAGCTGTCTCACAATATGAGTAAGAGTCAAATGGGGAGTCACTCAATGAGCTGTGGTTTATGCTTGAGCACCATTTGATCTTTTTGCAGCCACTTTTCCGAGCTTCTTCATCTCCTTCTTGAAGCTCTTTTCCTTTTGCTGGTTCAACCTGATTCCACAAGCCGCGTCCGTACAAGTTGGATTTTGTCGATCGTGACCATAGGAGATAGTTCTCTCCTCTTAGGGTGACTCTAATTGCGGTTGGTTTTGTCTCCTCCATGATAAAAAAAAATGATTAACCGTTTGATACTACACTGCCTCAACTTCACTAACTCGTCTAGGATGAATTAATTTCAATCTCAGAGTTAGGAAAATGTTCTTTGAGAAATCACCAGAAATAAACCACTCTAACTTCACACAGCTCGTCTAGGATGAATATATATCAATCTCAGAGCTTTTGGAGGAAGTTAAAAGGATGTATTTCCAGGAAAACCAAAAGAAATTTTTGGAGAAGGCGATGAACAGTACCAAAAAGCGGACGAAATTTGAATTTTGAAAAAATTCTTTTCGATTTGGAGCTCTATAGAGCTTGTGAATGCTAGGAAGCTTTGAATATGAAGGAGGAGATGGCGTAAATGCAAAGGAGACAAAGAGGAGGGCTGAATCTTGAAGAACTAGTTTACGAAATTTTTACGGGCATAACAATGTCAATTTTGAAAAAGAATGAAACAGATGAAGAGAATGAGGAAATCAAAAACTTGATCTTGTTTATGGATCAATGCTCTGATACCATGTTAGAATTCAGAGTTTAAGTTTGTTAGAAACTAGAATGAGAGTAGCTGAATGAATAATAAGAAGATTGAGAATAGAGAGATTTTATTATCTCTTATGAGATTTTATTATCTCAGTAGTTGTAAAGTGTTACAATGGATTACATATTTATAGAACTCTTAAACGCAAAAATAACTAGGTGTATCTTGTAGTTCAGAGTCTAATCTATCCGTTGGGAATAGTAATAGAGCCGTTGGAGTTCAAAATAGAGCTGTTGGAGACGAAAACAATTTGGGCGTCAGTTCTGGGCTTCTCTATTTAGGCCTTTCTTCTTTTATTCCTTGTTGGGTATTTGTTGCTTGATTAATATTGAAGTGTAGTCAGAGGACTTTAATCTCTTAGAACTGTTTTGAGATGTCAAAAGCCACTACAAAGTGCCATTTTATGCTCTGTACTGGGTTTGAGTGATGAAACTTCATTAAAGGCTTATATTCAGCCTTTTAGCTCTGTTGATGACATGATTAAGCATGCCATTAAGGTGTAGAAGTAGATCAACAAAAGAAACAAGCATTATAGCTTATTCCATAGTTTTGTTTATTCTTAAAATCTCATAGGAGTTTCAAATTGTGCATATGGGGAGTTGTATCAAAAAGACACAAATGGAGGCTTAAACAACACCTATTGATGTGAATATAAAGAATCAATTTTTTCATTGACAAGGTTTTCGCCATTTTCAAGCTGATGGACATAAAAAAGGATATATGACTCTTCGAGATACAAATTAGAGTGAATAGAAGTGTTGAAGTGTTGAAGTGTAGTCTAAGGACTTTAATCTCTCACAACTGTTTTGAATTTTTCAAGAGCCACTTCAGAGTGCCATTGTTTGCTCTGTACTTGGTTTGAGTGATGAAACTTCATTAAAGGCTTAGATTCAGCCTTTTAGCTCTCTTGATGACATGATTAAGCATGCCATTAAGGTGTAGTAGATCAACGAAAGAAACAAGCATTATAGCTTATTCCCTAGTTTTGTTTATTCTTAGAATCTCATAGGAGTTTCAAATTGTGCATATGGGGAGTTGTATCAAAAAGACACAAATGGAGGCTTAAACAACACCTATTGATGTGAATATAAAGAATCAATGGTTTCATTGACAAGGTTTTCGCCATTTTCAAGCTGATAGACCTAAAAAAGGATATATGACTCTTCGAGATACATATGAGAGTGAATAGAAGTGTTGAAGTGTAGTCAGAGGACTTTAATCTCTTAGAACTGTTTTGAGATGTCAAAAGCCACTACAAAGTGCCATTTTATGCTCTGTACTGGGTTTGAGTGATGAAACTTCATTAAAGGCTTATATTCAGCCTTTTAGCTCTGTTGATGACATGATTAAGCATGCCATTAAGGTGTAGAAGTAGATCAACAAAAGAAACAAGCATTATAGCTTATTCCATAGTTTTGTTTATTCTTAAAATCTCATAGGAGTTTCAAATTGTGCATATGGGGAGTTGTATCAAAAAGACACAAATGGAGGCTTAAACAACACCTATTGATGTGAATATAAAGAATCAATGGTTTCATTGACAAGGTTTTCGCCATTTTCAAGCTGATAGACCTAAAAAAGGATATATGACTCTTCGAGATACATATGAGAGTGAATAGAAGTGTTGAAGTGTTGAAGTGTAGTCTAAGGACTTTAATCTCTCACAACTGTTTTGAATTTTTCAAGAGCCACTTCAGAGTGCCATTGTTTGCTATGTACTTGGTTTGAGTGATGAAACTTCATTAAAGGATTAGATTCAGCCTTTTAGCTCTCTTGATGACATGATTAAGCATGCCATTAAGGTGTAGAAGTAGATCAACAAAAGAAACAAGCATTATAGCTTATTCCATAGTTTTGTTTATTCTTAGAATCTCATAGGAGTTTCAAATTGTGCATATGGGGAGTTGTATCAAAAAGACACAAATGGAGGCTTAAACAACACCTATTGATGTGAATATAAATAATCAATTTTTTCATTGACAAGGTTTTCGCCATTTTCAAGCTGATGGACATAAAAAAGGATATATGACTCTTCGAGATACAAATGAGAGTGAATAGAAGTGTTGAAGTGTTGAAGTGTAGTCTAAGGACTTTAATCTCTCACAACTGTTTTGAATTTTTCAAGAGCCACTTCAGAGTGCCATTGTTTGCTCTGTACTTGGTTTGAGTGATGAAACTTCATTAAAGGCTTAGATTCAGCCTTTTAGCTCTCTTGATGACATGATTAAGCATACCATTAAGGTGTAGAAGTAGATCAACGAAAGAAACAAGCATTATAGCTTATTCCCTAGTTTTGTTTATTCTTAGAATCTCATAGGAGTGTCAAATGGTGTATATAGGGAGTTGTATCAAAAAGACACAAATGGAGGCTTAAACAACACCTATTGATGTGAATATAAAGAATCAATGGTTTCATTGACAAGGTTTTCGCCATTTTCAAGCTGATAGACCTATAAAAGGATTTATGCCTCTTCGAGATAAAAATGAGAGTGAATAGAAGTGTTGAAGTGTATTCAGAGGACTTTAATCTCTTAGAACTGTTTTGAGATGTCAAGAGCCACTACAAAGTGCCATTTTATGTTCTGTACTGGGTTTGAGTGATGAAACTTCATTAAAGGCTTAGATTCAGCCTTTTAGCTCTCTTGATGACATGATTAAGCATGCCATTAAGGTGTAGAAGTAGATCAACAAAAGAAACAAGCATTATAGCTTATTCCATAGTTTTGTTTATTCTTAAAATCTCTTAGGAGTTTCAAAATGTGCATATGGGGAGTTGTATCAAAAAGACACAAATGGAGGCTTAAACAACACCTATTGATGTGAATATAAAGAATCAATGGTTTCATTGACAAGGTTTTCGCCATTTTCAAGCTGATAGACCTAAAAAAGGATATATGACTCTTCGAGATACATATGAGAGTGAATAGAAGTGTTGAAGTGTAGTCAGAGGACTTTAATCTCTTACAACTGTTTTGAGATGTCAAAAGCCACTACAAAGTGCCATTTTATGCTCTGTACTGGGTTTAAGTGATGAAACTTCATTAAAGGCTTATATTCAGCCTTTTAGCTCTGTTGATGACATGATTAAGCATGCCATTAAGGTGTAGAAGTAGATCAACAAAAGAAACAAGCATTATAGCTTATTCCATAGTTTTGTTTATTCTTAAAATCTCATAGGAGTTTCAAATTGTGCATATGGGGAGTTGTATCAAAAAGACACAAATGGAGGCTTAAACAACACCTATTGATGTGAATATTAAGAATCAATGGTTTCATTGACAAGGTTTTCGCCATTTTCAAGCTGATAGACCTAAAAAAGGATATATGACTCTTCGAGATACAAATGAGAGTGAATAGAAGTGTTAAAGTGTTGAAGTGTAGTCTAAGGACTTTAATCTCTCACAACTGTTTTGAATTTTTCAAGAGCCACTTCAGAGTGCCATTGTTTGCTCTGTACTTGGTTTGAGTGATGAAACTTCATTAAAGGCTTAGATTCAGCCTTTTAGCTCTCTTGATGACATGATTAAGCATGCCATTAAGGTGTAGAAGTAGATCAACGAAAGAAACAAGCATTATAGCTTATTCCATAGTTTTGTTTATTCTTAGAATCTCATAGGAGTTTCAAATGGTGCATATAGGGAGTTGTATCAAAAAGACACAAATGGAGGCTTAAACAACACCTATTGATGTGAATATAAAGAATCAATGGTTTCATTGACAAGGTTTTCGCCATTTTCAAGCTGATAGACCTAAAAACGGATTTATGACTCTTCGAGATACAAATGAGAGTGAATAGAAGTGTTGAAGTGTAGTCTGAGGACTTTAATCTCTCACAACTGTTTTGAATTTTTCAAGAGCCACTTCAGAGTGCCATTGTTTGCTCTGTACTTGGTTTGAGTGATGAAACTTCATTAAATGCTTAGATTCAGCCTTTTAGCTCTCTTGATGACATGATTAAGCATGCCATTAAGGTGTAGAAGTAGATCAACGAAAGAAACAAGCATTATAGCTTATTCCATAGTTTTGTTTATTCTTAGAATCTCATAGGAGTTTCAAATGGTGCATATAGGGAGTTGTATCAAAAAGACACAAATGGAGGCTTAAACAACACCTATTGATGTGAATATAAAGAATCAATGGTTTCATTGACAAGGTTTTTGCCATTTTCAAGCTGATAGACCTAAAAACGGATTTATGACTCTTCGAGATACAAATGAGAGTGAATAGAAGTGTTGAAGTGTAGTCTGAGGACTTTAATCTCTCACAACTGTTTTGAATTTTTCAAGAGCCACTTCAGAGTGCCATTGTTTGCTCTGTACTTGGTTTGAGTGATGAAACTTCATTAAAGGATTAGATTCAGCCTTTTATCTCTCTTGATGACATGATTAAGCATGCCATTAAGGTGTAGAAGTAGATCAACAAAAGAAACAAGCATTATAGCTTATTCCATAGTTTTGTTTATTCTTAGAATCTCATAGGAGTTTCAAATTGTGCATATGGGGAGTTGTATCAAAAAGACACAAATGGAGGCTTAAACAACACCTATTGATGTGAATATAAAGAATCAATGGTTTCATTGATAAGGTTTTCGCCATTTTCAAGCTTATAGACCAAAAAGAGGATATATGACTCTTCGAGATACATATGAGAGTGAATAGAAGTGTTGAAGTGTAGTCAGAGGACTTTAATCTCTTAGAACTGTTTTGAGATGTCAAAAGCCACTACAAAGTGCCATTTTTTGCTCTGTACTGGGTTTGAGTGATGAAACTTCATTAAAGGCTTAGATTCAGCCTTTTAGCTCTCTTCATGATATGATTAAGCATGCCATTAAGGTGTAGAAGTAGATCAACAAAAGAAACAAGCATTATAGCTTATTCCATAGTTTTGTTTATTCTGAAAATCTCATAGGAGTTTCAAATTGTGCATATGGGGAGTTGTATCAAAAAGACACAAATGGAGGCTTAAACAACACCTATTGATGTGAATATAAAGAATCAATGGTTTGATTGACAAGGTTTTCGCCATTTTCAAGCTGATAGACCTAAAAAAGGATTTATGCCTCTTCGAGATAAAAATGAGAGTGAATAGAAGTGTTGAAGTGTAGTCAGAGGACTTTAATCTCTTAGAACTGTTTTGAGATGTCAAAAGCCACTACAAAGTGCCATTTTATGCTCTGTACTGGGTTTGAGTGATGAAACTTCATTAAAGGCTTATATTCAGCCTTTTAGCTCTGTTGATGACATGATTAAGCATGCCATTAAGGTGTAGAAGTAGATCAACGAAAGAAACAAGCATTATAGCTTATTCCATAGTTTTGTTTATTCTTAGAATC
The DNA here is from genome assembly GCA_028015245.1 of Cardamine occulta. Lineage (NCBI taxonomy): Eukaryota > Viridiplantae > Streptophyta > Magnoliopsida > Brassicales > Brassicaceae > Cardamine > Cardamine occulta. The sequence continues at coordinate 123,100 of CM051377.1, forward strand.
TCATAGGAGTTTCAAATGGTGCATATAGGGAGTTATATCAACAAGACACAAATGGAGGCTTAAACAACACCTATTGATGTGAATATAAAGAATCAATGGTTTCATTGACAAGGATTTCGCCATTTTCAAGCTGATAGACCTAAAAACATTGTTATGACTCTTCAATATACAAATAAGAGTGAATAGAAGTGTTGAAGTGTAGTCAGAGGACTTTAATCTCTCACAACTGTTTTGAATTTTTCAAGAGCCACTTCAGAGTGCCATTGTTTGCTCTGTACTTGGTTTGAGTGATGAAACTTCATTAAAGGCTTAGATTCAGCCTTTTAGCTCTCTTGATGACATGATTAAGCATGCCATTAAGGTGTAGAAGTAGATCAACAAAAGAAACAAGCATTATAGCTTATTCCATAGTTTTGTTTATTCTTAGAATCTCATAGGAGTTTCAAATTGTGCATATGGGGAGTTTTATCAAAAAGACACAAATGGAGGCTTGAACAACACCTATTGATGTGAATATAAAGAATCAATGGTTTTATTGACAAGGTTTTCGCCATTTTCAAGCTGATAGACCTAAAAAAGGATTTATGCCTCTTCGAGATAAAAATGAGAGTGAATAGAAGTGTTGAAGTGTATTCAGAGGACTTTAATCTCTTAGAACTCTTTTGAGATGTCAAGAGCCACTACAAAGTGTCATTTTATGCTCTACTTGGGGTTTGAGTGATGAAACTTCATTAAAGGCTTATATTCAGCCTTTTAGCTCTGTTGATGACATGATTAAGCATGGCATTAAGGTGTAGAAGTAGATCAACAAAAGAAACAAGCATTATAGCTTATTCCATAGTTTTGTTTATTCTTAAAATCTCATAGGAGTTTCAAATTGTGCATATGGGGAATTGTATCAAAAAGACACAAATGGAGGCTTAAACAACACCTATTGATGTGAATATAAAGAATCAATGGTTTCATTGACAAGGTTTTCACCATTTTCAAGCTGATAGACCTAAAAAAGAATATATGACTCTTCGAGATACATATGAGAGTGAATAGAAGTGTTGAAGTGTAGTCAGAGGACTTTAATCTCTCACAACTGTTTTGAATTTTTCAAGAGCCACTTCAGAGTGCCATTGTTTGCTCTGTACTTGGTTTGAGTGATGAAACTTCATTAAAGGTTTAGATTCAGCCTTTTAGCTCTCTTGATGACATGATTAAGCATGCCATTAAGGTGTAGAAGTAGATCAACAAAAGAAACAAGCATTATAGCTTATTCCATAGTTTTGTTTATTCTTAAAATCTCATAGGAGTTTCAAATTGTGCATATGGGGAGTTGTATCAAAAAGACACAAATGGAGGCTTAAACAACACCTATTGATGTGAATATAAAGAATCAATGGTTTCATTGACAAGGTTTTCACCATTTTCAAGCTGATAGACCTAAAAAAGAATATATGACTCTTCGAGATACATATGAGAGTGAATAGAAGTGTTGAAGTGTAGTCAGAGGACTTTAATCTCTTAGAACTGTTTTGAGATGTCAAAAGCCACTACAAAGTGCCATTTTATGCTCTGTACTGGGTTTGAGTGATGAAACTTCATTAAAGGCTCATATTCAGCCTTTTAGCTCTGTTGATGACATGATTAAGCATGCCATTAAGGTGTAGAAGTAGATCAACAAAAGAAACAAGCATTATAGCTTATTCCATAGTTTTGTTTATTCTTAAAATCTCATAGGAGTTTCAAATTGTGCATATGGGGAGTTGTATCAAAAAGACACAAATGGAGGCTTAAACAACACCTATTGATGTGAATATAAAGAATCAATGGTTTCATTGACAAGGTTTTCACCATTTTCAAGCTGATAGACCTAAAAAAGAATATATGACTCTTCGAGATACATATGAGAGTGAATAGAAGTGTTGAAGTGTAGTCAGAGGACTTTAATCTCTCACAACTGTTTTGAATTTTTCAAGAGCCACTTCAGAGTGCCATTGTTTGCTCTGTACTTGGTTTGAGCGATGAAACTTCATTAAAGGCATAGATTCAGCCTTTTAGCTCTCTTGATGACATGATTAAGCATGCCATTAAGGTGTAGAAGTAGATCAACAAAAGAAACAAGCATTATAGCTTATTCCATAGTTTTGTTTATTCTTAGAATCTCATAGGAGTTTCAAATTGTGCATATGGGGAGTTGTATCAAAAAGACACAAATGGAGGCTTAAACAACACCTATTGATGTGAATATAAAGAATCAATGGTTTTATTGACAAGGTTTTCGCCATTTTCAAGCTGATAGACCTAAAAAAGGATTTATGCCTCTTCGAGATAAAAATGAGAGTGAATAGAAGTGTTGAAGTGTATTCAGAGGACTTTAATCTCTTAGAACTCTTTTGAGATGTCAAGAGCCACTACAAAGTGTCATTTTATGTTCTGTCTTTGGGTTTGAGTGATGAAACTTCATTAAAGGCTTATATTCAGCCTTTTAGCTCTGTTGATGACATGATTAAGCATGGCATTAAGGTGTAGAAGTAGATCAACAAAAGAAACAAGCATTATAGCTTATTCCATAGTTTTGTTTATTCTTAAAATCTCATAGGAGTTTCAAATTGTGCATATGGGGAGTTGTATCAAAAAGACACAAATGGAGGCTTAAACAACACCTATTGATGTGAATATAAAGAATCAATGGTTTCATTGACAAGGTTTTCACCATTTTCAAGCTGATAGACCTAAAAAAGAATATATGACTCTTCGAGATACATATGAGAGTGAATAGAAGTGTTGAAGTGTAGTCAGAGGACTTTAATCTCTCACAACTGTTTTGAATTTTTCAAGAGCCACTTCAGAGTGCCATTGTTTGCTCTGTACTTGGTTTGAGAGATGAAACTTCATTAAAGGCTTAGATTCAGTCTTTTAGCTCTCTTGATGACATGATTAAGCATGCCATTAAGGTGTAGAAGTAGATCAACAAAAGAAACAAGCATTATAGCTTATTCCATAGTTTTGTTTATTCTTAGAATCTCATAGGAGTTTCAAATTGTGCATATGGGGAGTTGGATCAAAAAGACACAAATGGAGGCTTAAACAACACCTATTGATGTGAATATAAAGAATCAATGGTTTTATTGACAAGGTTTTCGCCATTTTCAAGCTGATAGACCTAAAAAAGGATTTATGCCTCTTCGAGATAAAAATGAGAGTGAATAGAAGTGTTGAAGTGTATTCAGAGGACTTTAATCTCTTAGAACTCTTTTGAGATGTCAAGAGCCACTACAAAGTGTCATTTTATGTTCTGTACTGGGTTTGAGTGATGAAACTTCATTAAAGGCTTATATTCAGCCTTTTAGCTCTGTTGATGACATGATTAAGCATGGCATTAAGGTGTAGAAGTAGATCAACAAAAGAAACAAGCATTATAGCTTATTCCATAGTTTTGTTTATTCTTAAAATCTCATAGGAGTTTCAAATTGTGCATATGGGGAGTTGTATCAAAAAGACACAAATGGAGGCTTAAACAACACCTATTGATGTGAATATAAAGAATCAATGGTTTCATTGACAAGGTTTTCACCATTTTCAAGCTGATAGACCTAAAAAAGAATATATGACTCTTCGAGATACATATGAGAGTGAATAGAAGTGTTGAAGTGTAGTCAGAGGACTTTAATCTCTCACAACTGTTTTGAATTTTTCAAGAGCCACTTCAGAGTGCCATTGTTTGCTCTGTACTTGGTTTGAGTGATGAAACTTCATTAAAGGTTTAGATTCAGCCTTTTAGCTCTCTTGATGACATGATTAAGCATGGCATTAAGGTGTAGAAGTAGATCAACAAAAGAAACAAGCATTATAGCTTATTCCATAGTTTTGTTTATTCTTAAAATCTCATAGGAGTTTCAAATTGTGCATATGGGGAGTTGTATCAAAAAGACACAAATGGAGGCTTAAACAACACCTATTGATGTGAATATAAAGAATCAATGGTTTCATTGACAAGGTTTTCACCATTTTCAAGCTGATAGACCTAAAAAAGAATATATGACTCTTCGAGATACATATGAGAGTGAATAGAAGTGTTGAAGTGTAGTCAGAGGACTTTAATCTCTCACAACTGTTTTGAATTTTTCAAGAGCCACTTCAGAGTGCCATTGTTTGCTCTGTACTTGGTTTGAGAGATGAAACTTCATTAAAGGCTTAGATTCAGCCTTTTAGCTCTCTTGATGACATGATTAAGCATGCCATTAAGGTGTAGAAGTAGATCAACAAAAGAAACAAGCATTATAGCTTATTCCATAGTTTTGTTTATTCTTAGAATCTCATAGGAGTTTTAAATTGTGCATATGGGGAGTTGTATCAAAAAGACACAAATGGAGGCTTAAACAACACCTATTGATGTGAATATAAAGAATCAATGGTTTTATTGACAAGGTTTTCGCCATTTTCAAGCTGATAGACCTAAAAAAGGATTTATGCCTCTTCGAGATAAAAATGAGAGTGAATAGAAGTGTTGAAGTGTATTCAGAGGACTTTAATCTCTTAGAACTCTTTTGAGTTGTCAAGAGCCACTACAAAGTGTCATTTTATGTTCTGTACTGGGTTTGAGTGATGAAACTTCATTAAAGGCTTATATTCAGCCTTTTAGCTCTGTTGATGACATGATTAAGCATGGCATTAAGGTGTAGAAGTAGATCAACAAAAGAAACAAGCATTATAGCTTATTCCATAGTTTTGTTTATTCTTAAAATCTCATAGGAGTTTCAAATTGTGCATATGGGGAGTTGTATCAAAAAGACACAAATGGAGGCTTAAACAACACCTATTGATGTGAATATAAAGAATCAATGGTTTTATTGACAAGGTTTTCACCATTTTCAAGCTGATAGACCTAAAAAGAATATATGACTCTTGAGATACATATGAGAGTGAATAGAAGTGTTGAAGTGTAGTCGGAGGACTTTAATCTCTCACAACTGTTTTGAATTTTTCAAGAGCCACTCAGAGTGCCATTGTTTGCTCTGTACATGGTTTGAGTAATGAAACTTCATTAAAGGCTTAGATTCAGCCTTTTAGCTCTCTTGATGACATGATTAAGCATGCCATTAAGGTGTAAAAGTAGATCAACGCAAGCAACAAGCATTATAGCTTATTCCATCGTTTTGTTTATGCTTAAAAGCTCATAGGAGTTTCTAGTTGTGCATTTGGGGAGTTGTATCAAAAGACACAAATGGAGGCTTAAACAACACCTATTGATGTGAATATAAAGAATCAATGGTTTTCATTGACAAGGTTTTCACCATTTTCAAGCTGATGGACCTAAAAAAAGAATATATGACTCTTCGAGATACATATGAGAGTGAATAGAAGTGTTGAAGTGTAGTCAGAGGACTTTAATCTCTTAGAACTGTTTTGAGATGTCAAAAGCCACTACAAAGTGCCATTTTATGCTCTGTACTGGGTTTGAGAGATGAAACTTCATTAAAGGCTCATATTCAGCCTTTTAGCTCTGTTGATGACATGATTAAGCATGCCATTAAGGTGTAGAAGTAGATCAACAAAAGAAACAAGCATTATAGCTTATTCCATAGTTTTGTTTATTCTTAAAATCTCATAGGAGTTTCAAATTGTGCATATGGGGAGTTGTATCAAAAAGACACAAATGGAGGCTTAAACAACACCTATTGATGTGAATATAAAGAATCAATGGTTTCATTGACAAGGTTTTCGCCATTTTCAAGCTGATAGACCTAAAAAAGGATATATGACTCTTCGAGATACATATGAGAGTGAATAGAAGTGTTGAAGTGTTGAAGTGTAGTCTAAGGACTTTAATCTCTCACAACTGTTTTGAATTTTTCAAGAGCCACTTCAGAGTGCCATTGTTTGCTCTGTACTTGGTTTGAGTGATGAAACTTCATTAAAGGCTTAGATTCAGCCTTTTAACTCTCTTGATGACATGATTAAGCATGCCATTAAGGTGTAGAAGTAGATCAACGAAAGAAACAAGCATTATAGCTTATTCCATAGTTTTGTTTATTCTTAGAATCTCATAGGAGTTTCAAATTGTGCATATGGGGAGTTGTATCAAAAAGACACAAATGGAGGCTTAAACAACACCTATTGATGTGAATATAAAGAATCAATGGTTTCATTGACAAGGTTTTCGCCATTTTCAAGCTGATGGACATAAAAAAGGATTTATGACTCTTCGAGAAACAAAAGAGAGTGAATTGAAGTGTTGAAGTGTAGTCAGAGGACTTTAATCTCTTAGAACTGTTTTGAGATGTCAAAAGCCACTACAAAGTGCCATTTTTTGCTCTGTACTGGGTTTGAGTGATGAAACTTCATTAAAGGCTTAGATTCAGCCTTTTAGCTCTCTTCATGACATGATTAAGCATGCCATTAAGGTGTAGAAGTAGATCAACAAAAGAAACAAGCATTATAGCTTATTCCGTAGTTTTGTTTATTCTTAAAATCTCATAGGAGTTTCAAATTGTGCATATGGGGAGTTGTATCAAAAAGACACAAATGGAGGCTTAAACAACACCTATTGATGTGAATATAAAGAATCAATGGTTTGATTGACAAGGTTTTCGCCATTTTCAAGCTGATAGACCTATAAAAGGATTTATGCCTCTTCGAGATAAAAATGAGAGTGAATAGAAGTGTTGAAGTGTATTCAGAGGACTTTAATCTCTTAGAACTCTTTTGAGATGTCAAGAGCCACTACAAAGTGCCATTTTATGTTCTGTACTGGGTTTGAGTGATGAAACTTCATTAAAGGCTTAGATTCAGCCTTTTAGCTCTCTTGATGACATGATTAAGCATGCCATTAAGGTGTAGAAGTAGATCAACGAAAGAAACAAGCATTATAGCTTATTCCATAGTTTTGTTTATTCTTAGAATCTCTTAGGAGTTTCAAATTGTGCATATGGGGAGTTGTATCAAAAAGACACAAATGGAGGCTTAAACAACACCTATTGATGTGAATATAAAGAATCAATGGTTTCATTGACAAGGTTTTCGCCATTTTCAAGCTGATGGACATAAAAAAGGATTTATGACTCTTCGAGATACAAATGAGAGTGAATAGAAGTGTTGAAGTGTAGTCTAAGGACTTTAATCTCTCACAACTGTTTTGAATTTTTCAAGAGCCACTTCAGAGTGCCATTGTTTGCTCTGTACTTGGTTTGAGTGATGAAACTTCATTAAAGGCTTATATTCAGCCTTTTAGCTCTCTTGATGACATGATTAAGCATGCCATTAAGGTGTAGAAGTAGATCAACAAAAGAAACAAGCATTATAGCTTATTCCATAGTTTTGTTTATTCTGAAAATCTCATAGGAGTTTCAAATTGTGCATATGGGGAGTTGTATCAAAAAGACACAAATGGAGGCTTAAACAACACCTATTGATGTGAATATAAAGAATCAATGGTTTCATTGACAAGGTTTTCGTCATTTTCAAGCTGATAGACCTAAAAAAGGATATATGACTCTTCGAGATACAAATGAGAGTGAATAGAAGTGTTGAAGTGTAGTCTGAGGACTTTAATCTCTCACAACTGTTTTGAATTTTTCAAGAGCCACTTCAGAGTGCCATTGTTTGCTCTGTACTTGGTTTGAGTGATGAAACTTCATTAAAGGATTAGATTCAGCCTTTTAGCTCTCTTGATGACATTATTAAGCATGCCATTAAGGTGTAGAAGTAGATCAACAAAAGAAACAAGCATTATAGCTTATTCCATAGTTTTGTTTATTCTTAGAATCTCATAGGAGTTTCAAATTGTGCATATGGGGAGTTGTATCAAAAAGACATAAATGGAGGCTTAAACAACACCTATTGATGTGAATATAAAGAATCAATGGTTTCTTTGACAAGGTTTTCGCTATTTTCAAGCTTATAGACCTAAAAGAGGATATATGACTCTTCGAGATACATATGAGAGTGAATAGAAGTGTTGAAGTGTAGTCAGAGGACTTTAATCTCTTAGAACTGTTTTGAGATGTCAAAAGGCACTACAAAGTGCCATTTTATGCTCTGTACTGGGTATGAGTGATGAAACTTCATTAAAGGCTTATATTCAGCCTTTTAGCTCTGTTGATGACATGATTAAGCATGCCATTAAGGTGTAGAAGTAGATCAACAAAAGAAACAAGCATTATAGCTTATTCCATAGTTTTGTTTATTCTTAAAATCTCATAGGAGTTTCAAATTGTGCATATGGGGAGTTGTATCAAAAAGACACAAATGGAGGCTTAAACAACACCTATTGATGTGAATATAAAGAATCAATGGTTTCATTGACAAGGTTTTCGCCATTTTCAAGCTGATAGACCTAAAAAAGGATATATGACTCTTCGAGATACAAATGAGAGTGAATAGAAGTGTTGAAGTGTTGAAGTGTAGTCTAAGGACTTTAATCTCTCACAACTGTTTTGAATTTTTCAAGAGCCACTTCAGAGTGCCATTGTTTGCTGTGTACTTGGTTTGAGTGATGAAACTTCATTAAAGGCTTAGATTCAGCCTTTTAGCTCTCTTGATGACATGATTAAGCATGCCATTAAGGTGTAGAAGTAGATCAACAAAAGAAACAAGCATTATAGCTTATTCCATAGTTTTGTTTATTCTTAAAATCTCATAGGAGTTTCAAATTGTGCATATGGGGAGTTGTATCAAAAAGACACAAATGGAGGCTTAAACACCCTTATTGATGTGAATATAAAGAATCAATGGTTTCATTGACAAGGTTTTCGCCATTTTCAAGCTGATAGACCTAAAAAAGGATATATGACTCTTGAGATACAAATGAGAGTGAATAGAAGTGTTGAAGTGTTGAAGTGTAGTCTAAGGACTTTAATCTCTCACAACTGTTTTGAATTTTTCAAGAGCCACTTCAGAGTGCCATTGTTTGCTGTGTACTTGGTTTGAGTGATGAAACTTCATTAAAGGCTTAGATTCAGCCTTTTAGCTCTCTTGATGACATGATTAAGCATGCCATTAAGGTGTAGAAGTAGATCAACGAAAGAAACAAGCATTATAGCTTATTCCATAGTTTTGTTTATTCTTAGAATCTCATAGGAGTTTCAAATGGTGCATATAGGGAGTTGTATCAAAAAGACACAAATGGAGGCTTAAACAACACCTATTGATGTGAATATAAAGAATCAATGGTTTCATTGACAAGGTTTTCGCCATTTTCAAGCTGATAGACCTAAAAAAGGATATATGACTCTTCGAGATACAAATGAGAGTGAATAGAAGTGTTGAAGTGTTGAAGTGTAGTCTAAGGACTTTAATCTCTCACAACTGTTTTGAATTTTTCAAGAGCCACTTCAGAGTGCCATTGTTTGCTGTGTACTTGGTTTGAGTGATGAAACTTCATTAAAGGCTTAGATTTAGCCTTTTAGCTCTCTTGATGACATGATTAAGCATGCCATTAAGGTGTAGAAGTAGATCAACGAAAGAAACAAGCATTATAGCTTATTCCATAGTTTTGTTTATTCTTAGAATCTCATAGGAGTTTCAAATGGTGCATATAGGGAGTTGTATCAAAAAGACACAAATGGAGGCTTAAACAACACCTATTGATGTGAATATAAAGAATCAATGGTTTCATTGACAAGGTTTTCGCCATTTTCAAGCTGATAGACCTAAAAACGGAATTATGACTCTTCGAGATACAAATGAGAGTGAATAGAAGTGTTGAAGTGTAGTCAGAGGACTTTAATCTCTTAGAACTGTTTTGAGATGTCAAAAGCCACTACAAAGTGCCATTTTATGCTCTGTACTGGGTTTGAGTGATGAAACTTCATTAAAGGCTTATATTCAGCCTTTTAGCTCTGTTGATGACATGATTAAGCATGCCATTAAGGTGTAGAAGTAGATCAACAAAAGAAACAAGCATTATAGCTTATTCCATAGTTTTGTTTATTCTTAAAATCTCATAGGAGTTTCAAATTGTGCATATGGGGAGTTGTATCAAAAAGACACAAATGGAGGCTTAAACAACACCTATTGATGTGAATATAAAGAATCAATGGTTTCATTGACAAGGTTTTCGCCATTTTCAAGCTGATAGACCTAAAAAAGGATATATGACTCTTCGAGATACAAATGAGAGTGAATAGAAGTGTTGAAGTGTTGAAGTGTAGTCTAAGGACTTTAATCTCTCACAACTGTTTTGAATTTTTCAAGAGCCACTTCAGAGTGCCATTGTTTGCTGTGTACTTGGTTTGAGTGATGAAACTTCATTAAAGGATTAGATTCAGCCTTTTAGCTCTCTTGATGACATGATTAAGCATGCCATTAAGGTGTAGAAGTAGATCAACAAAAGAAACAAGCATTATAGCTAATTCCATAGTTTTGTTTATTCTTAGAATCTCATAGGAGTTTCAAATTGTGCATATGGGGAGTTGTATCAAAAAGACATAAATGGAGGCTTAAACAACACCTATTGATGTGAATATAAAGAATCAATGGTTTCATTGACAAGGTTTTCGCCATTTTCAAGCTTATAGACCTAAAAAAGGATATATGACTCTTCGAGATACATATGAGAGTGAATAGAAGTGTTGAAGTGTAGTCAGAGGACTTTAATCTCTTAGAACTGTTTTGAGATGTCAAAAGCCACTACAAAGTGCCATTTTATGCTCTGTACTGGGTATGAGTGATGAAACTTCATTAAAGGCTTATATTCAGCCTTTTAGCTCTGTTGATGACATGATTAAGCATGCCATTAAGGTGTAGAAGTAGATCAACAAAAGAAACAAGCATTATAGCTTATTCCATAGTTTTGTTTATTCTTAAAATCTCATAGGAGTTTCAAATTGTGCATATGGGGAGTTGTATCAAAAAGACACAAATGGAGGCTTAAACAACACCTATTGATGTGAATATAAAGAATCAATGGTTTCATTGACAAGGTTTTCGCCATTTTCAAGCTGATAGACCTAAAAAAGGATATATGACTCTTCGAGATACATATGAGAGTGAATAGAAGTGTTGAAGTGTTGAAGTGTAGTCTAAGGACTTTAATCTCTCACAACTGTTTTGAATTTTTCAAGAGCCACTTCAGAATGCCATTGTTTGCTCTGTACTTGGTTTGAGTGATGAAACTACATTAAAGGCTTAGATTCAGCCTTTTAGCTCCCTTGATGACATGATTAAGCATGCCATTAAGGTGTAGAAGTAGATCAACGAAAGAAACAAGCATTATAGCTTATTCCATAGTTTTGTTTATTCTTAGAATCTCATAGGAGTTTCAAATTGTGCATATGGGGAGTTGTATCAAAAAGACACAAATGGAGGCTTAAACAACACCTATTGATGTGAATATAAAGAATCAATGGTTTCATTGACAAGGTTTTCGCCATTTTCAAGCTGATGGACATAAAAAAGGATTTATGACTCTTCGAGAAACAAAAGAGAGTGAATAGAAGTGTTGAAGTGTAGTCAGAGGACTTTAATCTCTTAGAACTGTTTTGAGATGTCAAGAGCCACTACAAAGTGCCATTTTATGCTCTGTACTGGGTTTGAGTGATGAAACTTCATTAAAGGCTTAGATTCAGCCTTTTAGCTCTCTTGATGACATGATTAAGCACGCCATTAAGCTGTAGAAGTAGATCAACGAAAGAAACAAGCATTATAGCTTATTCCATAGTTTTGTTTATTCTTAGAATCTCATAGGAGTTTCAAATGGTGCATATAGGGAGTTGTATCAAAAAGACACAAATGGAGGCTTAAACAACACCTATTGATGTGAATATAAAGAATCAATGGTTTCATTGACAAGGTTTTCGCCATTTCCAAGCTGATAGACCTAAAAACAGATTTATGACTCTTCGAGATACAAATGAGAGTGAATAGAAGTGTTGAAGTGTAGTCTGAGGACTTTAATCTCTCACAACTGTTTTGAATTTTTCAAGAGCCACTTCAGAGTGCCATTGTTTGCTCTGTACTTGGTTTGAGTGATGAAACTTCATTAAAGGATTAGATTCAGCCTTTTAGCTCTCTTGATGACATGATTAAGCATGCCATTAAGGTGTAGAAGTAGATCAACAAAAGAAACAAGCATTATAGCTTATTCCATAGTTTTGTTTATTCTTAAAATCTCATAGGGGTTTCAAATTGTGCATATGGGGTGTTGTATCAAAAAGATACAAATGGAGGCTTAAACAACACCTATTGATGTGAATATAAAGAATCAATGGTTTCATTGACAAGGTTTTCGCCATTTTCAAGCTGATAGACCTAAAAACGGATTTATGACTCTTGGAGATACAAATGAGAGTGAATAGAAGTGTTGAAGTGTAGTCTGAGGACTTTAATCTCTCACAACTGTTTTGAATTTTTCAAGAGCCACTTCAGAGTGCCATTCTTTGCTCTGTACTTGGTTTGAGTGATGAAACTTCATTAAAGGATTAGATTCAGCCTTTTAGCTCTCTTGATGACATGATTAAGCATGCCATTAAGGTGTAGAAGTAGATCAACAAAAGAAACAAGCACTATAACTTATTCCATAGTTTTGTTTATTCTTAGAATCTCATAGGAGTTTCAAATTGTGCATATGGGGAGTTGTATCAAAAAGACACAAATGGAGGCTTAAACAACACCTATTGATGTGAATATAAAGAATCAATGGTTTCATTGACAAGGTTTTCGCCATTTTCAAGCTGATGGACATAAAAAAGGATTTATGACTCTTCGAGATACAAATGAGAGTGAATAGAAGTGTTGAAGTGTAGTCAGAGGACTTTAATCTCTTAGAACTGTTTTGAGATGTCAAAAGCCACTACAAAGTGCCATTTTATGCTCTGTATTGGGTTTGAGTGATGAAACTTCGTTAAAGGCTTATATTCAGCCTTTTAGCTCTGTTGATGACATGATTAAGCATGCCATTAAGGTGTAGAAGTAGATCAACAAAAGAAACAAGCATTATAGCTTATTCCATAGTTTTGTTTATTCTTAAAATCTCATAGGAGTTTCAAATTGTGCATATGGGGAGTTGTATCAAAAAGACACAAATGGAGGCTTAAACAACACCTATTGATGTGAATATAAAGAATCAATGGTTTCATTGACAAGGTTTTCGCCATTTTCAAGCTGATGGACATAAAAAAGGATTTATGACTCTCGAGAAACAAAAACAGAGTGAATAGAAGTGTTGAAGTGTAGTCAGAGGACTTTAATCTCTTAGAACTGTTTTGAGATGTCAAGAGCCACTACAAAGTGCCATTTTATGCTCTGTACTGGGTTTGAGTGATGAAACCTCATTAAAGGCTTAGATTCAGCCTTTTAGCTCTCTTGATGACATGATTAAGCACGCCATTAAGCTGTAGAAGTAGATCAACGAAAAGAAACAAGCATTATAAGCTTATTCCATAGTTTTGTTTATTCTTAGAATCTCATAGGAGTTTCAAATGGTGCATATGGGAGTTGTATCAAAAAGACACAAATGGAGGCTTAAACAACACCTATTGATGTGAATATAAAGAATCAATGGTTTTCATTGACAAGGTTTTCGCCATTTCAAGCTGATAGACCCTAAAAACGGATTTATGACTCTTGAGATACAAATGAGAGTGAATAGAAGTGTTGAAGTGTAGTCTGAGGACTTTAATCTCTCTAACTGTTTTGAATTTTTCAAGAGCCACTTCAGAGTGCCATTGTTTGCTCTGTACTTGGTTTGAGTGATGAAACTTCATTAAAGGATTAGATTCAGCCTTTTAGCTCTCTTGATGACATGATTAAGCATGCCATTAAGGTGTAGAAGTAGATCAACAAAAGAAACAAGCACTATAGCTTATTCCATAGTTTTGTTTATTCTTAGAATCTCATAGGAGTTTCAAATTGTGCATATGGGGAGTTGTATCAAAAAGACACAAATGGAGGCTTAAACAACACCTATTGATGTGAATATAAAGAATCAATGGTTTCATTGACAAGGTTTTCGCCATTTTCAAGCTGATGGACATAAAAAGGATTTATGACTCTTGAGATACAAATGAGAGTGAATAGAAGTGTTGAAGTGTAGTCAGAGGACTTTAATCTCTTAGAACTGTTTTGAGATGTCAAAAGCCACTACAAAGTGCCATTTTATGCTCTGTACTGGGTTTGAGTGATGAAACTTCATTAAAGGCTTATATTCAGCCTTTTAGCTCTGTTGATGACATGATTAAGCATGCCATTAAGGTGTAGAAGTAGATCAACAAAAGAAACAAGCATTATAGCTTATTCCACAGTTTTGTTTATTCTTAAAATCTCATAGGAGTTTCAAATTGTGCATATGGGGAGTTGTATCAAAAAGACACAAATGGAGGCTTAAACAACACCTATTGATGTGAATATAAAGAATCAATGGTTTCATTGACAAGGTTTTCGCCATTTTCAAGCTGATGGACCAAAAAAAGGATTTATGACTCTTCGAGAAACAAAAGAGAGTGAATAGAAGTGTTGAGGTGTAGTCAAAGGACTTTAATCTCTTAGAACTGTTTTGAGATGTCAAGAGCCACTACAAAGTGCCATTTTATGCTCTGTACTGGGTTTGAGTGATGAAACTTCATTAAAGGCTTAGATTCAGCCTTTTAGCTCTCTTGATGACATGATTAAGCACGCCATTAAGCTGTAGAAGTAGATCAACGAAAGAAATAAGCATTATAGCTTATTCCATAGTTTTGTTTATTCTTAGAATCTCATAGGAGTTTCAAATGGTGCATATAGGGAGTTGTATCAAAAAGACACAAATGGAGGCTTAAACAACACCTATTGATGTGAATATAAAGAATCAATGGTTTCATTGACAAGGTTTTCGCCATTTCCAAGCTGATAGACCTAAAAACGGATTTATGACTCTTCGAGATACAAATGAGAGTGAATAGAAGTGTTGAAGTGTAGTCTGAGGACTTTAATCTCTCACAACTGTTTTGAATTTTTCAAGAGCCACTTCAGAGTGCCATTGTTTGCTCTGTACTTGGTTTGAGTGATGAAACTTCATTAAAGGATTAGATTCAGCCTTTTAGCTCTCTTGATGACATGATTAAGCATGCCATTAAGGTGTAGAAGTAGATCAACAAAAGAAACAAGCATTATAGCTTATTCCATAGTTTTGTTTATTCTTAAAATCTCATAGGGGTTTCAAATTGTGCATATGGGGAGTTGTATCAAAAAGACACAAATGGAGGCTTAAACAACACCTATTGATGTGAATATAAAGAATCAATGGTTTCATTGACAAGGTTTTCGCCATTTTCAAGCTGATGGACATAAAAAAGGATTTATGACTCTTCGAGATACAAATGAGAGTGAATAGAAGTGTTGAAGTGTAGTCAGAGGACTTTAATCTCTTAGAACTGTTTTGAGATGTCAAAAGCCACTACAAAGTGCCATTTTATGCTCTGTACTGGGTTTGAGTGATGAAACTTCATTAAAGGCTTATATTCAGCCTTTTAGCTCTGTTGATGACATGATTAAGCATGCCATTAAGGTGTAGAAGTAGATCAACAAAAGAAACAAGCATTATAGCTTATTCCACAGTTTTGTTTATTCTTAAAATCTCATAGGAGTTTCAAATTGTGCATATGGGGAGTTGTATCAAAAAGACACAAATGGAGGCTTAAACAACACCTATTGATGTGAATATAAAGAATCAATGGTTTCATTGACAAGGTTTTCGCCATTTTCAAGCTGATGGACCAAAAAAAGGATTTATGACTCTTCGAGAAACAAAAGAGAGTGAATAGAAGTGTTGAGGTGTAGTCAAAGGACTTTAATCTCTTAGAACTG
The DNA here is from genome assembly GCA_028015245.1 of Cardamine occulta. Taxonomy (NCBI): domain Eukaryota; kingdom Viridiplantae; phylum Streptophyta; class Magnoliopsida; order Brassicales; family Brassicaceae; genus Cardamine; species Cardamine occulta. Next base: position 138,871 of record CM051377.1, read on the forward strand.
TTTTGAGATGTCAAGAGCCACTACAAAGTGCCATTTTATGCTCTGTACTGGGTATGAGTGATGAAACTTCATTAAAGGCTTATATTCACCCTTTTAGCTCTGTTGATGACATGATTAAGCATGCCATTAAGGTGTAGAAGTAGATCAACAAAAGAAACAAGCATTATAGCTTATTCCATAGTTTTGTTTATTCTTAAAATCTCATAGGAGTTTCAAATTGTGCATATGGGGAGTTGTATCAAAAATACACAAATGGAGGCTTAAACAACACCTATTGATGTGAATATAAAGAATCAATGGTTTCATTGACAAGGTTTTCGCCATTTTCAAGCTGATAGACCTAAAAAGGATATATGACTCTTCGAGATACAAATGAGAGTGAATAGAAGTGTTGAAGTGTTGAAGTGTAGTCTAAGGACTTTAATCTCTCACAACTGTTTTGAATTTTTCAAGAGCCACTTCAGAGTGCCATTGTTTGCTGTGTACTTGGTTTGAGTGATGAAACTTCATTAAAGGATTAGATTCAGCCTTTTAGCTCTCTTGATGACATGATTAAGCATGCCATTAAGGTGTAGAAGTAGATCAACAAAAGAAACAAGCATTATAGCTAATTCCATAGTTTTGTTTATTCTTAGAATCTCATAGGAGTTTCAAATTGTGCATATGGGGAGTTGTATCAAAAAGACACAAATGGAGGCTTAAACAACACCTATTGATGTGAATATAAAGAATCAATGGTTTCATTGACAAGGTTTTCGCCATTTTCAAGCTGATGGACATAAAAAAGGATTTATGACTCTTCGAGATACAAATGAGAGTGAATAGAAGTGTTGAAGTGTAGTCAGAGGACTTTAATCTCTTAGAACTGTTTTGAGATGTCAAAAGCCACTACAAAGTGCCATTTTATGCTCTGTACTGGGTTTGAGTGATGAAACTTCATTAAAGGCTTATATTCAGCCTTTTAGCTCTGTTGATGACATGATTAAGCATGCCATTAAGGTGTAGAAGTAGATCAACAAAAGAAACAAGCATTATAGCTTATTCCATAGTTTTGTTTATTCTTAAAATCTCATAGGAGTTTCAAATTGTGCATATGGGGAGTTGTATCAAAAGACACAAATGGAGGCTTAAACAACACCTATTGATGTGAATATAAAGAATCAATGGTTTCATTGACAAGGTTTTCGCCATTTTCAAGCTGATGGACCAAAAAAAGGATTTATGACTCTTCGAGAAACAAAAGAGAGTGAATAGAAGTGTTGAGGTGTAGTCAAAGGACTTTAATCTCTTAGAACTGTTTTGAGATGTCAAGAGCCACTACAAAGTGCCATTTTATGCTCTGTACTGGGTTTGAGTGATGAAACTTCATTAAAGGCTTAGATTCAGCCTTTTAGCTCTCTTGATGACATGATTAAGCACGCCATTAAGCTGTAGAAGTAGATCAACGAAAGAAATAAGCATTATAGCTTATTCCATAGTTTTGTTTATTCTTAGAATCTCATAGGAGTTTCAAATGGTGCATATAGGGGAGTTGTATCAAAAGACACAAATGGAGGCTTAAACAACACCTATTGATGTGAATATAAAGAATCAATGGTTTCATTGACAAGGTTTCGCCATTTCCAAGTGATATACCTAAAAACGGATTTATGACTCTTCGAGATACAAATGAGAGTGAATAGAAGTGTTGAAGTGTAGTCTGAGGACTTTAATCTCTCACAACTGTTTTGAATTTTTCAAGAGCCACTTCAGAGTGCCATTGTTTGCTCTGTACTTGGTTTGAGTGATGAAACTTCATTAAAGGATTAGATTCAGCCTTTTAGCTCTCTTGATGACATGATTAAGCATGCCATTAAGGTGTAGAAGTAGATCAACAAAAGAAACAAGCATTATAGCTTATTCCATAGTTTTGTTTATTCTTAAAATCTCATAGGGGTTTCAAATTGTGCATATGGGGAGTTGTATCAAAAAGACACAAATGGAGGCTTAAACAACACCTATTGATGTGAATATAAAGAATCAATGGTTTCATTGACAAGGTTTTCGCCATTTTCAAGCTGATAGACCTAAAAACGGATTTATGACTCTTGGAGATACAAATGAGAGTGAATAGAAGTGTTGAAGTGTAGTCTGAGGACTTTAATCTCTCACAACTGTTTTGAATTTTTCAAGAGCCACTTCAGAGTGCCATTGTTTGCTCTGTACTTGGTTTGAGTGATGAAACTTCATTAAAGGCTTAGATTCAGCCTTTTAGCTCTCTTGATGACATGATTAAGCATGCCATTAAGGTGTAGAAGTAGATCAACAAAAGAAACAAGCACTATAGCTTATTCCATAGTTTTGTTTATTCTTAGAATCTCATAGGAGTTTCAAATTGTGCATATGGGGAGTTGTATCAAAAAGACACAAATGGAGGCTTAAACAACACCTATTGATGTGAATATAAAGAATCAATGGTTTCATTGACAAGGTTTTCGCCATTTTCAAGCTGATGGACATAAAAAAGGATTTATGACTCTTCGAGATACAAATGAGAGTGAATAGAAGTGTTGAAGTGTAGTCAGAGGACTTTAATCTCTTAGAACTGTTTTGAGATGTCAAAAGCCACTACAAAGTGCCATTTTATGCTCTGTACTGGGTTTGAGTGATGAAACTTCATTAAAGGCTTATATTCAGCCTTTTAGCTCTGTTGATGACATGATTAAGCATGCCATTAAGGTGTAGAAGTAGATCAACAAAAGAAACAAGCATTATAGCTTATTCCATAGTTTTGTTTATTCTTAAAATCTCATAGGAGTTTCAAATTGTGCATATGGGGAGTTGTATCAAAAAGACACAAATGGAGGCTTAAACAACACCTATTGATGTGAATATAAAGAATCAATGGTTTCATTGACAAGGTTTTCGCCATTTTCAAGCTGATGGACCAAAAAAAGGATTTATGACTCTTCGAGAAACAAAAGAGAGTGAATAGAAGTGTTGAGGTGTAGTCAAAGGACTTTAATCTCTTAGAACTGTTTTGAGATGTCAAGAGCCACTACAAAGTGCCATTTTATGCTCTGTACTGGGTTTGAGTGATGAAACTTCATTAAAGGCTTAGATTCAGCCTTTTAGCTCTCTTGATGACATGATTAAGCATGCCATTAAGGTGTAGAAGTAGATCAACGAAAGAAACAAGCATTATAGCTTATTCCATAGTTTTGTTTATTCTTAGAATCTCATAGGAGTTTCAAATGGTGCATATAGGGAGTTGTATCAAAAAGACACAAATGGAGGCTTAAACAACACCTATTGATGTGAATATAAAGAATCTATGGTTTCATTGACAAGGTTTTCGCCATTTTCAAGCTGATAGACCTAAAAACGGATTTATGACACTTCGAGATAAAAATGAGAGTGAATAGAAGTGTTGAAGTGTAGTCTGAGGACTTTAATCTCTCACAACTGTTTTGAATTTTTCAAGAGCCACTTCAAAGTGCCATTGTTTGCTCTGTACTTGGTTTGAGTGATGAAACTTCATTAAAGGATTAGATTCAGCCTTTTAGCTCTCTTGATGACATGATTAAGCATGCCATTAAGGTGTAGAAGTAGATCAACAAAAGAAACAAGCATTATAGCTTATTCCATAGTTTTGTTTATTCTTAGAATCTCATAGGAGTTTCAAATGGTGCATATAGGGAGTTGTATCAAAAAGACACAAATGGAGGCTTAAACAACACCTATTGATGTGAATATAAAGAATCAATGGTTTCATTGACAAGGTTTTCGCCATTTCCAAGCTGATAGACCTAAAAACGGATTTATGACTCTTCGAGATACAAATGAGAGTGAATAGAAGTGTTGAAGTGTAGTCTGAGGACTTTAATCTCTCACAACTGTTTTGAATTTTTCAAGAGCCACTTCAGAGTGCCATTGTTTGCTCTGTACTTGGTTTGAGTGATGAAACTTCATTAAAGGATTAGATTCAGCCTTTTAGCTCTCTTGATGACATGATTAAGCATGCCATTAAGGTGTAGAAGTAGATCAACAAAAGAAACAAGCACTATAGCTTATTCCATAGTTTTGTTTATTCTTAGAATCTCATAGGAGTTTCAAATTGTGCATATGGGGAGTTGTATCAAAAAGACACAAATGGAGGCTTAAACAACACCTATTGATGTGAATATAAAGAATCAATGGTTTCATTGACAAGGTTTTCGCCATTTTCAAGCTGATGGACCTAAAAAAGAGTTATGACCCTTCGAGATACAAATGAGAGTGAATAGAAGTGTTGAAGTGTAGTCAGAGGACTTTAATCTCTTAGAACTGTTTTGAGATGTCAAAAGCCACTACAAAGTGCCATTTTATGCTCTGTACTGGGTTTGAGTGATGAAACTTCATTAAAGGCTTATATTCAGCCTTTTAGCTCTGTTGATGACATGATTAAGCATGCCATTAAGGTGTAGAAGTAGATCAACAAAAGAAACAAGCATTATAGCTTATTCCATAGTTTTGTTTATTCTTAAAATCTCATAGGAGTTTCAAATTGTGCATATGGGGAGTTGTAGCAAGAAGACACATATGGAGGCTTAAACAACACCTATTGATGTGAATATAAAGAATCAATGGTTTCATTGACAAGGTTTTCGCCATTTTCAAGCTGATAGACCTAAAAAAGGATATATGACTCCTCGAGATACAAATGAGAGTGAATAAAAGTGTTGAAGTGTTGAAGTGTAGTCTAAGGACTTTAATCTCTCACAACTGTTTTGAATTTTTCAAGAGCCACTTCAGAGTGCCATTGTTTGCTCTGTACTTGGTTTAAGTGATGAAACTTCATTAAAGGCTTAGATTCAGCCTTTTAGCTCTCTTGATGACATGATTAAGCATGCCATTAAGGTGTAAGAAATGAATCAACGAAAAGAAACAAGCATTATAGCTTATTCCATAGTTTTGTTTATTCTTAGAATCTCATAGGAGTTTCAAATGGTGCATATAGGGAGTTGTATCAAAAAGACACAAATGGAGGCTTAAACAACACCTATTGATGTGAATATAAAGAATCTATGGTTTCATTGACAAGGTTTTCGCCATTTTCATGCTGATAGACCTAAAAACGGATTTATGACACTTCGAGATAAAAATGAGAGTGAATAGAAGTGTTGAAGTGTAGTCTGAGGACTTTAATCTCTCACAACTGTTTTGAATTTTTCAAGAGCCACTTCAAAGTGCCATTGTTTGCTCTGTACTTGGTTTGAGTGATGAAACTTCATTAAAGGATTAGATTCAGCCTTTTAGCTCTCTTGATGACATGATTAAGCATGCCATTAAGGTGTAGAAGTAGATCAACAAAAGAAACAAGCATTATAGCTTATTCCATAGTTTTGTTTATTCTTAGAATCTCATAGGAGTTTCAAATGGTGCATATAGGGAGTTGTATCAAAAAGACACAAATGGAGGCTTAAACAACACCTATTGATGTGAATATAAAGAATCAATGGTTTCATTGACAAGGTTTTCGCCATTTCCAAGCTGATAGACCTAAAAACGGATTTATGACTCTTCGAGATACAAATGAGAGTGAATAGAAGTGTTGAAGTGTAGTCTGAGGACTTTAATCCCTCACAACTGTTTTGAATTTTTCAAGAGCCACTTCAGAGTGCCATTGTTTGCTCTGTACTTGGTTTGAGTGATGAAACTTCATTAAAGGATTAGATTCAGCCTTTTAGCTCTCTTGATGACATGATTAAGCATGCCATTAAGGTGTAGAAGTAGATCAACAAAAGAAACAAGCATTATAGCTTATTCCATAGTTTTGTTTATTCTTAAAATCTCATAGGGGTTTCAAATTGTGCATATGGGGAGTTGTATCAAAAGATACAAATGGAAGCTTAAACAACACCTATTGATGTGAATATAAAGAATCAATGGTTTTCATTGACAAGGTTTTCGCCATTTTCAAGCTGATAGACCTAAAAACGGATTTATGACTCTTGGAGATACAAATGAGAGTGAATAGAAGTGTTGAAGTGTAGTCTGAGGACTTTAATCTCTCACAACTGTTTTGAATTTTTCAAGAGCCACTTCAGAGTGCCATTGTTTGCTCTGTAATTGGTTTGAGTGATGAAACTTCATTAAAGGATTAGATTCAGCCTTTTAGCTCTCTTGATGACATGATTAAGCATGCCATTAAGGTGTAGAAGTAGATCAACAAAAGAAACAAGCACTATAGCTTATTCCATAGTTTTGTTTATTCTTAGAATCTCATAGGAGTTTCAAATTGTGCATATGGGGAGTTGTATCAAAAAGACACAAATGGAGGCTTAAACAACACCTATTGATGTGAATATAAAGAATCAATGGTTTCATTGACAAGGTTTTCGCCATTTTCAAGCTGATGGACATAAAAAAGGATTTATGACTCTTCGAGATACAAATGAGAGTGAATAGAAGTGTTGAAGTGTAGTCAGAGGACTTTAATCTCTTAGAACTGTTTTGAGATGTCAAAAGCCACTACAAAGTGCCATTTTATGCTCTGTACTGGGTTTGAGTGATGAAACTTCATTAAAGGCTTATATTCAGCCTTTTAGCTCTGTTGATGACATGATTAAGCATGCCATTAAGGTGTAGAAGTAGATCAACAAAAAGAAACAAACATTATAAGCTTATTCCACAGTTTTGTTTATTCTTAAAATCTCATAGGAGTTTCAAATTGTGCATATGGGGAGTTGTATCAAAAAGACACAAATGGAGGCTTAAACAACACCTATTGATGTGAATATAAAGAATCAATGGTTTCATTGACAAGGTTTTCGCCATTTTCAAGCTGATGGACATAAAAAAGGATTTATGACTCTTCGGGAAACATGAGTGAGGGAATAGAACTGTTGAGTTGTAGTCAAAGGACTTTAATCTCTTAGAACTGTTTTTGAGATGTCAAAGCCACTACAAAGTGCCATTTTATGCTCTGTACTGGGTTTAAGTGATGAAACTTCATTAAAGGCTTAGATTCAGCCTTTTAGCTCTCTTGATGACATGATTAAGCACGCCATTAAGCTGTAAGTAGATCGCGAAAAGAAATAAGCATTATAAGCTTATTCCATAGTTTTGTTTATTCTTAGAATCTCATAGGAGTTTCAAATGGTGCATATAGGGAGTTGTATCAAAAAGACACAAATGGAGGCTTAACAACACCTATTGATGTGAATATAAAGAATCAATGGTTTTCATTGACAAGGTTTTCGCCATTTCCAAGCTGATAGACCTAAAACGGATTTATGACTCTTGAGATACAAATGAGAGTGAATAGAAGTGTTGAAGTGTAGTCTGAGGACTTTAATCTCTCACGACTGTTTTGAATTTTTCCAAGAGCCACTTCAGAGTGCCATTGTTTGCTCTGTAATTGGTTTGAGTGATGAAACTTCATTAAAGGATTAGATTCAGCCTTTTAGCTCTCTTGATGACATGATTAAGCATGCCATTAAGGTGTAGAAGTAGATCAACAAAAGAAACAAGCACTATAGCTTATTCCATAGTTTTGTTTATTCTTAGAATCTCATAGGAGTTTCAAATTGTGCATATGGGGAGTTGTATCAAAAAGACACAAATGGAGGCTTAAACAACACCTATTGATGTGAATATAAAGAATCAATGGTTTCATTGACAAGGTTTTCGCCATTTTCAAGCTGATAGACCTAAATAAGGATATATGACTCTTCGAGATACAAATGAGAGTGAATAAAAGTGTTGAAGTGTTGAAGTGTAGTCAAAGGACTTTAATCTCTCACAACTGTTTTGAATTTTTCAAGAGCCACTTCAGAGTGCCATTGTTTGCTCTGTACTTGGTTTGAGTGATGAAACTTCATTAAAGGATTAGATTCAGCCTTTTAGCTCTCTTGATGACATGATTAAGCATGCCATTAAGGTGTAGAAGTAGATCAACAAAAGAAAAAAGCATTATAGCTTATTCCATAGTTTTGTTTATTCTTAGAATCTCATAGGAGTTTCAAATTGTGCATATGGGGAGTTGTATCACGAAGACACAAATGGAGGCTTAAACAACACCTATTGATGTGAATATAAAGAATCAATGGTTTTTTTGACAACCGTTTTTCGCCATTTTCAAGCTGATAGACCTAAAAAAGGATATATGACTCTTTGAGATACATATGAGAGTGAATAGAAGTGTT
>CM051377.1:147138-181904 GCA_028015245.1 Cardamine occulta
TTTTCATGTGTTGGCTTACCCGATTCACAAAGAAAGCATAGGTCAGGCCTTGTTATGGTTAAGTAAATTAACTTACCTCCAAGTCACGCAGTATTGAGCTGGAACTTCAAATGGTTTGTCAAGTGGATCTTGTCCTTTCTCCCCTTTCTCCCGACCTTGTAGCCATCTTCCGGAGGTGTCTTGGCCGGTTTAGAACCTAATTTTCCTGTCTCTGTAAGCAAATCGAGTGAATATTTTCTTTGGGATAAAAAAAAAGCCTTCCGGAGAACGGCATATCTCTATACCTAGAAAATATTTAAGTTCACCTAGATCTTTTATATCAAATACAGATTTAAGGAAAAGTTTGGTTTCTTGAATACCTGCTGATCATCATTGCCTAAATGATCAAGTCATCTACATATACCAAGACTACAATGATTCCTTGAGCACTTTGAGAAGTAAACAAGGTGTGATCAGCCTCCGATCTTTTAAATCCTTTGGCTGTTAAGGTAAAAGCTTAGCTTGTGGTACCAGGACTCTTGAGGGATTGCTTCAAGCCATAAATGGCTTTTCTAAGTTTGAAAACTTTGCCATGAGGAATTGAACTTTCAAGACCTGGTGGAGGCTTCATGTACACTTCTTCTTCAAGCTCTCCTGGAGAAATGCGTTTTTTGACATCCATTTGCCATAATTCCCAAGATAGATTGGTTGCCAATGATAAAATCACTTAACTGTATGGAGCTTAGACGATTGTGCAAAGGTGTCCGTGATAGTCTTCTCCATAAGTTTTGAGTAAATCCCCTTGCAAACCATTCGAGATTTATACCTTTCGATTTCTCCATTAGGTGGATACTTGATGGTGAATACCCATTTAGATGTCACAGCTCTTTTCCTTTCCAAGGTAGATCACTTACATCCCAAGTGTGATTTCTAACCATTGCTTCTATCTCAAAGATCTATAGCATCCATCCGGACCTTGATTTCTTTTGCTTCTTCATAGGTCTTTGGAATGTAATGCTGCTCTATCTTTCCAAGGAATGCTTGATGATCCGATGGCAAGAGGGCAAGAGAACACTGAGCTTGGATAGGGTGAGCCACAACTTGATGGTTATAATAGACCCTAGTTTGTTTCCAATGGTCCCGACCAAATCTTTGGCGTGGTGCTTCAAGAAAGTTGGGCTGGTGCCTCTCTTCTTCCTCATGATATTCATTTTCCTCGATTATCGGCTTTCGTGGAGTTTCTTGATTAACTCCCCTTGTTCATTTACTCCTTCGTCATTCTCTTGCTTATTTTGAACATTTACCCCTTCTTCTTGAATCTGATCTTCTTGATTGTTCGTAGGGGCTGTTTGATCTTCATTCATTTGAGGAAGACCCATGTGACTTAAAAAGTAGTTGAAGAGAGGCTGCTCGATCTGTTGTAGAGTCAGCCAAGTCTTTCACACTTTCCCAGCCCGACTTCTCAAAAATAACTTTGATCTTCTAGGAATTTTACATCTCTAGACGCCATGTTGGGTGCTTGGATCATAGCATCTGTACCCTTTTTTGAAAAGTAAAGGAGTATCCAATGAACACGCTTTCTAAAGTGCTTTTTAAGATCTAACTTATTCCTTTGATCCCTTGGCACTAAGACAAAACAAACACTACCAAACACACGTAAGTGATTAATATTTGGTTTGGTTTTGTTTAATACCTCAAATGGTGATAAGTCATCTAAGACTTTTGTTGGAATTCTATTTATGAGGTAAAGCATGCGGTCATGAGCAACTCCCCAAAATCTCCTTGGCATGTTTTTGTGGAACATCATTGATCTTAGCTACTTCCATCGGATGCCTATTCTTCCTTTCGCCACTCCATTTTGTTGTGGAGTATAAGGACAGCGCCTTTGGTGGAGGTTGCCATGATTTGCCAAATGAGCCTTGAAAGTGTGGCTTGTGTATTCTCCTCCATTATCCCGATCTTAGCACCTTAATTTTAGCATTGAAATGATTAATCACATATGTTTGAAAGTTCGACAAATGCCTCAAATACTCTATCTTTAGAAGGTAACAATGTGACCCATGTATATTTTGATTTTTCATCTATGAATGTCACAAAGTATTTTAGGTTATCTCTAGATAGGCAAGGTGAGGTCCAAACATCGAGTGAACTAAATCAAAACAATTCTCATATATTGATAAGGAGTTTTGGAAAACACTTCTCAAATGTTTTCCCATAATACAAGACTCACACTTAGAATTATCAAATACTACATTGGGCATAATTAATTTTAAAGCTCTAGAATGAGGATGGCCCAACCTAGCATGCCATACAACATTTGAACTACGAGCTACATGACAGGAATTAATAAACGGCCAACCAGCAGAGTTGGAGCATCTAGAATGGTTCTTGAGATCTTCTAGAGTATACAACTCTCCCTTAGTGTTCCCTTTGCCCAAAACTTCACCAGTTTTAATATCCCGAAAATGAAAGCTGTTAGGTCCAAATATAGCATAAGCATTGAGATCGGTGGTAGCTCTTTTTAACCGAGACCAAATTATTGCTAAATGTAGGCATGTAAAAAGCACTATATTCATTTCCAAAGAGGTTTAAATTTCCTCACGCCTTTTAATTGGCACTCTAACTCCATTAGCAACTTCAACATGACCAGAGGTGTTTTGAATATTATTTAGTAGATCAGAATCTTTAATCATATGGTGAGAAGCTCCTGAATCTACTAAAAGTGTTTTTGAATAGTTAGAGGCTAGAAAGGTGATACCGCACTCCTTGCAAATTTGCATGGTCTTGATCATTGCCTCTAAGTCCTGCTTCCGCTCATGGTGATCATGCCATTGTTCTCTGAAGTAGAGGCTTGATTAGAATGGTCGCTTTGGAGCACTCTGGGTTCATACCGAAGTGTCAGAGTTGGTTGAGTGGTTGGAGCATAATTTGAAGCGCTTTGTTTCATTTGCTTGTTGCCTTGCTCAAGTTGGCTCAGAGAGAGGATGAAGGATAAAGCACCCTCCTTGGTGTGTCCTCCCCTTTGGTTGAATTTGCCAATGTTCTTGCAATGTTCACATTGCTTTGTTGTTCCTTTCTTGTTGGAACTGAATGGAGGTTTGTAAAACCCTTTGTTTGCCGTGAGCAACTCTCCTTGTTGAAGAGATCTAAGGAGCCTTGCTCCTTTTTGGATTTGAGAGCAGACATTCTCAAGGCTTGGTAGCTTCTCCTCCCTTAAAATGTACTTTATAAGGTCATTAAATTTCGGATGGAGAGATTGGAGAAGTCCAAATACCGATCTTGCTCTTTTCTTTCCTTTATAATTTTGAGGTCTTTTTGGGTTGGCCTCAAAGCATATCCAATTCAGCAAGTAATGACCTATATTTACCAAAGTGTTTGGTAAAATCTTGATCTTCTTGAGTGAGGTTGCTGAGATCTTTTTCTTCTACTTTTCAATACTCTTGAAAGATTGGTGATGTCTCCATACACCTTCTTTAGAGTTTCCCAAAGTTCTTGAGTGTCTCAAGAATATGAGTAAGATTCAAATATTGAATCACCCAAGGAGCTGTGGATTATGCTGAGCACCATTTGATCTTTTTGCAGCCATTTTTCCCGAGCTTCTTCATCTCCTTCTTGAAGCTCTTTTCCTTGGTGGTTCAACTTGATTCCACAAGCCGTCCGACATAAGTTGGATTTTGTCGATCGTGACCATAGGAGATAGCTCTCCTCTTAGGGTGACTCTAATTCCGGTTGGTTGTGTCTCGGCCATGATAAAAAAAAATATGACTAACCGTTTGATACTACAATCGCCTCAACTTCACTAACTCGCCTAGGATGACTTAATTTAATCTCTAATCAGAAGGGAAAATGTTCTTTGAGAAATCTCCAGAAATAAACCACTCTAACTTCACACAGCTCCTTTAGGATGAAGATATATCAATCTCAGAGCTTTTGGAGGAAGTTCCACGGATGTCTTTCCAGAAAAAAGCAAGAAATATTTGGAGAAGACAAAGGAACAAGTACCAAAAACGGGCAGAAATTTGAATTTTCGAAAATTTTTTTTTGATTTGGAGCTCTGTAGAGCTTGTGAATGCTGCGGAAGCTTTGAATATGAAGTAGGAGATGACGTAAATGCAAAGGAGACAAAGAGGAGGGCTGAATCTTGAAGAACCAGTTTCTGAAATTTTTCTGGCAGAACAATGTCAATTTTGAAAAAAAAAGAGAAACAGATGAAGAGAATGAGGAAATCAAAAACTTAATCTTGTTTATGGATCAAAGCTCCGATACCATGTTAGAATTCAGAGTTTAAGTTTGCTAGAAACAAGAATGAGAGTAGCTGAATGAATAATAATAAGATTGAGAATAGAGAGATTTTATTATCTCTTATGAGATTTTATTATCTCAGTAGTTGTAAAGTGTTACAATGGATTACATATTTATAGAACTCTTAAACGCAAAAATAACTAGGTGTATCTTGTAGTTCAGAGTCTAATCTATCCGTTGGGAATAGTAATAGAGCCGTTGGAGTTCAAAATAGAGCTGTTGGAGACGAAAACAATTTGGGCGTCAGTTCTGGCCTTCTCTTCTTGGGCCTCTCTTCTTTTATTCCTTGTTGGGTATTTGTTGCTTGATTAATATTTAGCTCTCTTGATGACATGATTAAGCACGCCATTAAGCTGTAGAAGTAGATCAACGAAAGAAACAAGCATTATAGCTTATTCCATAGTTTTGTTTATTCTTAGAATCTCATAGGAGTTTCAAATTGTGCATATGGGGAGTTGTTACAAAAAGACACAAATGGAGGCTTAAACAACACCTATTGATGTGAATATAAAGAATCAATGGTTTCATTGACAAGGTTTTCGCCATTTTCAAGCTGATGGACATAAAAAAGGATTTATGACTCTTCGAGATACAAATGAGAGTGAATAGAAGTGTTGAAGTGTAGTCAGAGGACTTTAATCTCTTAGAACTGTTTTGAGATGTCAAGAGCCACTAGAAAGTGCCATTTTATGCTCTGTACTGGGTTTGAGTGATGAAACTTCATTAAAGGCTTAGATTCAGCCTTTTAGCTCTCTTGATGACATGATTAAGCACGCCATTAAGCTGTAGAAGTAGATCAACGAAAGAAACAAGCATTATAGCTTATTCCATAGTTTTGTTTATTCTTAGAATCTCATAGGAGTTTCAAATGGTGCATATAGGGAGTTGTATCAAAAAGACACAAATGGAGGCTTAAACAACACCTATTGATGTGAATATAAAGAATCAATGGTTTCATTGACAATGTTTTCGCCATTTTCAAGCTGATAGACCAAAAAACGGATTTATGACTCTTCGAGATACAATTGAGAGTGAATAGAAGTGTTGAAGTGTAGTCTGAGGACTTTAATCTCTCACAACTGTTTTGAATTTTTCAAGAGATACTTCAGAGTGCCATTGTTTGCTCTGTACTTGGTTTGAGTGATGAAACTTCATTAAAAGATTAGATTCAGCCTTTTAGCTCTCTTGATGACATGATTAAGCATGCCATTAAGGTGTAGAAGTAGATCAACAAAAGAAACAAGCATTATAGCTTATTCCATAGTTTTGTTTATTCTTAGAATCTCATAGGAGTTTCAAATTGTGCATATGGGGAGTTGTATCAAAAAGACACAAATGGAGGCTTAAACAACACCTATTGATGTGAATATAAAGAATCAATGGTTTCATTGACAAGGTTTTCGCCATTTTCAAGCTGATGGACATAAAAAAGGATTTATGACTCTTCGAGATACAAATGAGAGTGAATAGAAGTGTTGAAGTGTAGTCAGAGGACTTTAATCTCTTAGAACTGTTTTGAGATGTCAAGAGCCACTACAAAGTGCCATTTTATGCTCTGTACTGGGTTTGAGTGATGAAACTTCATTAAAGGCTTAGATTCAGCCTTTTAGCTCTCTTGATGACATGATTAAGCATGCCATTAAGGTGTAGAAGTAGATCAACAAAAGAAACAAGCATTATAGCTTATTCCATAGTTTTGTTTATTCTTAAAATCTCATAGGAGTTTCAAATTGTGCATATGGGGAGTTGTATCAAAAAGACACAAATGGAGGCTTAAACAACACCTATTGATGTGAATATAAAGAATCAATGGTTTCATTGACAAGGTTTTCGCCATTTTCAAGCTGATAGACCTAAAAAAGGATATATGACTCTTCGAGATACAAATGAGAGTGAATAGAAGTGTTGAAGTGTTGAAGTGTAGTCTAAGGACTTTAATCTCTCACAACTGTTTTGAATTTTTCAAGAGCCATTACAAAGTGCCATTTTATGCTCTGTACTGGGTTTGAGTGATGAAACTTCATTAAAGGCTTAGATTCAGCCTTTTAGCTCTCTTGATGACATGATTAAGCACGCCATTAAGCTGTAGAAGTAGATCAACGAAAGAAACAAGCATTATAGCTTATTCCATAGTTTTGTTTATTCTTAGAATCTCATAGGAGTTTCAAATGGTGCATATAGGGAGTTGTATCAAAAAGACACAAATGGAGGCTTAAACAACACCTATTGATGTGAATATAAAGAATCAATGGTTTCATTGACAAAGTTTTTGCCATTTCCAAGCTGATAGACCTAAAAACGGATTTATGACTCTTCGAGATACAAATGAGAGTGAATAGAAGTGTTGAAGTGTAGTCTGAGGACTTTAATCTCTCACAACTGTTTTGAATTTTTCAAGAGCCACTTCAGAGTGCCATTGTTTGCTCTGTACTTGGTTTGAGTGATGAAACTTCATTAAAGGATTAGATTCAGCCTTTTAGCTCTCTTGATGACATGATTAAACATGCCATTAAGGTGTAGAAGTAGATCAACAAAAGAAACAAGCATTATAGCTTATTCCATAGTTTTGTTTATTCTTAAAATCTCATAGGAGTTGCGAATTGTGCATATGGGGAGTTGTATCAAAAAGACACAAATGGAGGCTTAAACAACACCTATTGATGTGAATATAAAGAATCAATGGTTTCATTGACAAGGTTTTCGCCATTTTCAAGCTGATAGACCTAAAAAAGGATATATGACTCTTCGAGATACAAATGAGAGTGAATAGAAGTGTTGAAGTGTTGAAGTTCGAGGACTTTAATCTCTCACAACTGTTTTGAATTTTTCAAGAGCCACTTCAGAGTGCCATTGTTTGCTCTGTACCTGGTTTGGGTGATGAAACTTCATTAAAGGCTTAGATTCAGCCTTTTAGCTCTTTTGATGACATGATTAAGCATGCCATTAAGGTGTAGAAGTAGATCAACGAAAGAAACAAGCAGTATAGCTTATTCCATAGTTTTGTTTATTCTTAGAATTTCATAGGAGTTTCAAATGGTGCATATAGGGAGTTGTATCAAGAAGACACAAATGGAGGCTTAAACAACACCTATTGATGTGAATATAAAGAATCAATGGTTTCATTGACAAGGTTTTCGCCATTTTCAAGCTGATGGACATAAAAAAGGATTTATGACTCTTCGAGATACAAAAGAGAGTGAATAGAAGTGTTGAAGTGTAGTCAGAGGACTTTAATCTCTTAGAACTGTTTTGAGATGTCAAGAGCCACTACAAAGTGCCATTTTATGCTCTGTACTGGGTTTGAGTGATGAAACTTCATTAAAGGCACTTATATTCAGCATTTTAGCTCTGTTGATGACATGATTAAGCATGCCATTAAGGTGTAGAAGTAGATCAACAAAAGAAACAAGCATTATAGCTTATTCCATAGTTTTGTTTATTCTTAAAATCTCATAGGAGTTTCAAATTGTGCATATGGGGAGTTGTATCAAAAAGACACAAATGGAGGCTTAAACAACACCTATTGATGTGAATATAAAGAATCAATGGTTTCATTGACAAGGTTTTCGCCATTTTCAAGCTGATAGACCTAAAAACGGATTTATGACTCTTCGAGATACAAATGAGAGTGAATAGAAGTGTTGAAGTGTAGTCTGAGGACTTTAATCTCTTAGAACTGTTTTGAGATGTCAGGAGCCACTACAAAGTGCCATTTTATGCTCTGTATCTGGTTTGAGTGATGAAACTTCATTAAAGGCTTAGATTCAGCCTTTTAGTTTCTTGATGACATGATTAAGCATGCCATTAAGGTGTAGAAGTAGATCAACAAAAGAAACAAGCATTATAGCTTATTCCATAGTTTTGTTTATTCTTAGAATCTCATAGGAGTTTCAAATTGTGATATGGGGGAGTTGTATCAAAAAGACAAAAATGGAGGCTTAAACAACCCTTATTGATGTGAATATAAAGAATCAATGGTTTCATTGACAAGGTTTTCGCCATTTTCAAGCTGAAGGCCATACAAAAGGCTTTATGACTCTTCGAGATACAAAAGAGTGAATAGAAGTGTTGAAGTGTAGTCAGAGGACTTTAATCTCTTAGAACTGTTTTGAGATGTCAAGAGCCACTACAAAGTGCCATTTTATGCTCTGTACTGGGTTTGAGTGATGAAACTTCATTAAAGGCTTAGATTCAGCCTTTTAGCTCTCTTGATGACATGATTAAGCATGCCATTAAGCTGTAGAAGTAGATCAACGAAAGAAACAAGCATTATAGCTTATTCCATAGTTTTGTTTATTCTTAGAATCTCATAGGAGTTTCAAATGGTGCATATAGGGAGTTGTATCAAAAAGACACAAATGGAGGCTTAAACAACACCTATTGATGTGAATATAAAGAATCAATGGTTTCATTGACAAGGTTTTCGCCATTTTCAAGCTGATAGACCTAAAAACGGATTTATGACTCTTCGAGATACAAATGAGAGTGAATAGAAGTGTTGAAGTGTAGTCTGAGGACTTTAATCTCTCACAACTGTTTTGAATTTTTCAAGAGCCACTTCAGAGTGCCATTGTTTGCTCTGTACTTGGTTTGAGTGATGAAACTTCATTAAAGGATTAGATTCAGCCTTTTTAGTTCTCTTGATGACATGATTAAAATGCCATTAAGGTGTAGAAGTAGATCAACGAAAGAAACAAGCATTATAGCTTATTCCATAGTTTTGTTTATTCTTAGAATCTCATAGGAGTTTCTAATGGTGAATATGGAGTGCTGTAGCAAGAAGACACATATGGAGGCTTAAACAACACTTATTGATGTGAATATAAAGAATCAATGGTTTCATTGACAAGGTTTTCGCCATTTTCAAGCTGATAGACCTAAAAAAGGATATATGACTCTTCGAGATACAAATGAGAGTGAATAGAAGTGTTGAAGTGTTGAAGTGTAGTCTAAGGACTTTAATCTCTCACAACTGTTTTGAATTTTTCAAGAGCCACTTCAGAGTGCCATTGTTTGCTCTGTACTTGGTTTGAGTGATGAAACTTCATTAAAGGCTTAGATTCAGCCTTTTAGCTCTCTTGATGACATGATTAAGCATGCCATTAAGCTGTAGAAGTAGATCAACGAAAGAAACAGGCATTATAGCTTATTCCATAGTTTTGTATATTCTTAGAATCTCATAGGAGTTTCAAATTGTGCATATGGGGAGTTGTTTCAAAAAGACACAACTGGAGGCTTAAACAACACCTATTGATGTGAATATAAAGAATCAATGGTTTCATTGACAAGGTTTTCGCCATTTTCAAGCTGATGGACATAAAAAAGGATTTATGACTCTTCGAGATACAAAAGAGAGTGAATAGAAGTGTTGAAGTGTAGTCAGAGGACTTTAATCTCTTAGAACTGTTTTGAGATGTCAAGAGCCACTACAAAGTGCCATTTTATGCTCTGTACTGGGTTTGAGTGATGAAACTTCATTAAAGGCTTAGATTCAGCCTTTTAGCTCTCTTGATGACATGATTAAGCATGCCATTAAGCTGTAGAAGTAGATCAACGAAAGAAACAAGCATTATAGCTTATTCCATAGTTTTGTTTATTCTTAGAATCTCATAGGAGTTTCAAATGGTGCATATAGGGAGTTGTATCAAAAAGACACAAATGGAGGCTTAAACAACACCTATTGATGTGAATATAAAGAATCAATGTTTTCATTGACAAGGTTTTCGCCATTTTCAAGCTGATAGACCTAAAAACGGATTTATGACTCTTCGAGATACAAATGAGAGTGAATAGAAGTGTTGAAGTGTAGTCTGAGGACTTTAATCTCTCACAACTGTTTTGAATTTTTCAAGAGCCACTTCAGAGTGCCATTGTTTGCTCTGTACTTGGTTTGAGTGATGAAACTTCATTAAAGGATTAGATTCAGCCTTTTAGCTCTCTTGATGACATGATTAAGCATGCCATTAAGGTGTAGAAGTAGATCAACAAAAGAAACAAGCATTATAGCTTATTCCATAGTTTTGTTTATTCTTAGAATCTCATAAGAGTTTCAAATTGTGCATATGGGCAGTTGTATCAAAAAG
This sequence comes from Cardamine occulta, assembly GCA_028015245.1. Taxonomy (NCBI): domain Eukaryota; kingdom Viridiplantae; phylum Streptophyta; class Magnoliopsida; order Brassicales; family Brassicaceae; genus Cardamine; species Cardamine occulta. The sequence goes on from CM051377.1 coordinate 157,503, forward strand.
ACACATATGGAGGCTTAAACAACATCTATTCATGAGAATATGAAGAATCAATGGTTTCATTGACAAGGTTTTCGCCATTTTCAAGCCGGATGGACATAAAAAGGATATATGACTCTTCGAGATACAAATGAGAGTGAATAAAAGTGTTGAAGTGTAGTCTAAGGACTTTAATCTCTCACAACTGTTTTGAATTTTTCAAGAGCCACTTCAGAGTGCCATTGTTTGCTCTGTACTTGGTTTGAGTGATGAAACTTCATTAAAGGCTTAGATTCAGCCTTTTAGCTCTCTTGATGACATGATTAAGCATGCCATTAAGGTGTAGAAGCAAGTCAAAGTAAGAAACAAGCATTATAGCTTATTCCATAGTTTTGTTTATTCTTAGAATCTCATAGGAGTTTCAAATGGTGCATATAGGGAGTTGTATCAAAAAGACACAAATGGAGGCTTAAACAACACCTATTGATGTGAATATAAAGAATCAATGGTTTCATTGACAAGGTTTTCGCCATTTTCAAGCTGATAGACCTAAAAACGGATTTATGACTCTTCGAGATACAAATGAGAGTGAATAGAAGTGTTGAAGTGTAGTCTGAGGACTTTAATCTCTCACAACTATTTTGAATTTTTCAAGAGCCACTTCAGAGTGCCATTGTTTGCTCTGTACTTGGTTTAAGTGATGAAACTTCATTAAAGGCTTAGATTCAGCCTTTTAGCTCTCTTGATGACATGATTAAGCATGCCATTAAGCTGTAGAAGTAGATCAACGAAAGAAACAAGCATTATAGCTTATTCCATAGTTTTGTTTATTCTTAGAATCTCATAGGAGTTTCAAATTGTGCATATGGGGAGTTGTATCAAAAAGACACAAATGGAGGCTTAAACAACACCTATTGATGTGAATATAAAGAATCAATGGTTTCATTGACAAGGTTTTCGCCATTTTCAAGCTGATAGACCTAAAAAAGGATATATGACTCTTCGAGATACAAATGAGAGTGAATAGAAGTGTTGAAGTGTAGTCTGAGGACTTTAATCTCTTAGAACTGTTTTGAGATGTCAAGAGCCACTACAAAGTGCCATTTTATGCTCTGTACTGGGTTTGAGTGATGAAACTTCATTAAAGGCTTAGATTCAGCCTTTTAGCTCTCTTGATGACATGATTAAGCATGCCATTAAGGTGTAGAAGTTGATCAACGAAAGAAACAAGCATTATAGCTTATTCCATAGTTTTGTTTATTCTTAAAATCTCATAGGAGTTTCAAATTGTGCATATGGGGAGTTGTATCAAAAAGACACAAATGGAGGCTTAAACAACACCTATTGATGTGAATATAAAGAATCAATGGTTTCATTGACAAGGTTTTCGCCATTTTCAAGCTGATGGACATAAAAAAGGATATATGACTCTTCGATATACAAATGAGAGTGAATAGAAGTGTTGAAGTGCTGAAGTGTAGTCTAAGGACTTTAATCTCTCACAACTGTTTTGAATTTTTCAAGAGCCACTTCAGAGTGCCATTGTTTGCTCTGTACTTGGTTTGAGTGATGAAACTTCATTAAAGGCTTAGATTCAGCCTTTTAGCTCTCTTGATGACATGATTAAGCATGCCATTAAGGTGTAGAAGTAGATCAACGAAAGAAACAAGCATTATAGCTTATTCCATAGTTTTGTTTATTCTTAGAATCTCATAGGAGTTTCAAATTGTGCATATGGGGAGTTGTATCAAAAAGACACAAATGGAGGCTTAAACAAGACCTATTGATGTGAATATAAAGAATCAATGGTTTCATTGACAAGGTTTTCGCCATTTTCAAGCTGATAGACCTAAACAAGGATATATGACTCTTCGAGATACAAATGAGAGTGAATAGAAGTGTTGAAGTGTTGAAGTGTAGTCTAAGGACTTTAATCTCTCACAACTGTTTTGAATTTTTCAAGAGCCACTTCAGAGTGCCATTGTTTGCTCTGTACCTGGTTTGGGTGATGAAACTTCATTAAAGGCTTAGATTCAGCCTTTTAGCTCTTTTGATGACATGATTAAGCATGCCATTAAGGTGTAGAAGTAGATCAACAAAAGAAACAAGCATTATAGCTTATTCCATAGTTTTTTTTATTCTTAGAATCTCATAGGAGTTTCAAATTGTGCATATGGGGAGTTGTAGCAAGAAGACACATATGGAGGCTTAAACAACACCTATTGATGTGAATATAAAGAATCAATGGTTTCATTGACAAGGTTTTCGCCATTTTCAAGCTGATGGACATAAAAAGGGATTTATGACTCTTCGAGATACAAATGAGAGTGAATAGAAGTGTTGAAGTGTGAAGTAGTCAAGGACTTTAATCTCTCACAACTGTTTTGAATTTTTCAAGAGCCACTTCAGAGTGCCATTGTTTGCTCTGTACTTGGTTTGAGTGATGAAACTTCATCAATGGCTAAGATTCAGCATTTTAGGACTCTTTATAACGTAATGAAGCATGCCATTTAGGTGTAGAAGTAGATCAACAAAAGAAACAAGCATTATAGCTTATTCCATAGTTTTGTTTATTCTTAGAATCTCATAGGAGTTTCAAATTGTGCATATGGGGAGTTGTATCAAAAAGACACAAATGGAGGCTTAAACAACACCTATTGATGTGAATATAAAGAATCAATGGTTTCATTGACAACGTTTTCGCCATTTTCAAGCTGATAGACCTAAAAAGGATTTATATGACTCTTCGAGATACAAATGAGAGTGAATAGAAGTGTTGAAGTGTAATCAGAGGACTTTAATCTCTTAGAACTGTTTTGAGCTGTCAAGAGCCACTACAAAGTGCCATTTTATGCTCTGTACGGGGTTTGAGTGATGAAACTTCATTAAAGGCTTAGATTCAGCCTTTTAGCTCTCTTGATGACATGATTAAGCATGCCATTAAGCTGTAGAAGTAGATCAACGAAAGAAACAAGCATTATAGCTTATTCCATAGTTTTGTTTATTCTTAGAATCTCATAGGAGTTTCAAATTGTGCATATGGGGAGTTGTATCAAAAAGACACAAATGGAGGCTTAAACAACACCTATTGATGTGAATATAAAGAATCAATGGTTTCATTGACAAGGTTTTCGCCATTTTCAAGCTGATAGTCCTAAAAACAGATTTATGACTCTTCAAGATACAAATGAGAGTGAATAGAAGTGTTGAAGTGTTGAAGTGTAGTCTAAGGACTTTAATCTCTCACAACTGTTTTGAATTTTTCAAGAGCCACTTCAGAGTGCCATTGTTTGCTCTGTACTTGGTTTGAGTGATGAAACTTCATTAAAGGCTTAGATTCAGCCTTTTAGCTCTCTTGATGACATGATTAAGCATGCCATTAAGCTGTAGAAGTAGATCAACGAAAGAAACAAGCATTATAGCTTATTCCATAGTTTTGTTTATTCTTAGAATCTCATAGGAGTTTCAAATTGTGCATATGGGGAGTTGTATCAAAAAGACACAAATGGAGGCTTAAACAACACCTATTGATGTGAATATAAAGAATCAATTGTTTCATTGACAAGGTTTTCGCCATTTTCAAGCTGATGGACATAAAAAAGGATTTATGACTCTTCGAGATACAAATGAGAGTGAATAGAAGTGTTGAAGTGTAGTCTGAGGACTTTAATCTCTCACAACTGTTTTGAATTTTTCAAGAGCCACTTCAGAGTGCCATTGTTTGCTCTGTACTTGGTTTGAGTGATGAAACTTCATTAAAGGCTTAGATTCAGCCTTTTAGCTCTCTTGATGACATGATTAAGCATGCCATTAAGGTGTAAAAGTAGATCAACGAAAAGAAACAAGCATTATAGCTTATTCCTTACTTTTGTTTATTCTCAGAATCTCATAGGAGTTTCAAATGGTGTATATAGGGAGTTGTATCAAAAGACACAAATGGAGGCTTAAACAACACCTATTGATGTGAATATAAAGAATCAATGGTTTCATTGACAAGGTTTTCGCCATTTTCAAGCTGATAGACCTAAAAACGGATTTATGACTCTTCGAGATACAAATGAGAGTGAATAGAAGTGTTGAAGTGTAGTCCGAGGACTTTAATCTCTCACAACTGTTTTGAATTTTTCAAGAGCCACTTCAGAGTGCCATTGTTTGCTCTGTACTTGGTTTGAGTGATGAAACTTTATTAAAGGCTTAGATTCAGCCTTTTAGCTCTTTGATGACATGATTAAGCATGCCATTAAGGTGTAGAAGTAGATCAACGAAAAGAAACAAGCATTATAGCTTATTCCATAGTTTTGTTTATTCTTAGAATCTCATAGGAGTTTCAAATGGTGGCATATGGGGAGTTGTATCAAAAAGACACAAATGGAGGCTTAAACAACACCTATTGATGTGAATATAAAGAATCAATGGTTTCATTGACAAGGTTTTCGCCATTTTCAAGCTGATAGACCTAAAAAGGATTTATGACTCTTCGAGATACAATAAGAGTGAATAGAAGTGTTGAAGTGTATTCAGAGGACTTTAATCTCTTAGAACTGTTTTGAGATGTCAAGAGCCACTACAGAGTGCCATTGTTTGCTCAGTACTTGGTTTGAGTGATGAAACTTCATTAAAGGCTTAGATTCAGCCTTTTAGCTCTCTTGATGACATGATTAAGCATGCCATTAAGCTGTAGAAGTAGATCAACGAAAGAAACAAGCATTATAGCTTATTCCATAGTTTTGTTTATTCTTAGAATCTCATAGGAGTTTCAAATTATGCATATGGGGAGTTGTATCAAAAACACAAATGGAGGCTTAAACAACACTTATTGATGTGAATATAAAGAATCAATGGTTTCATTGACAAGGTTTTCGCCATTTTCAAGCTGATAGACCTAAAAAAGGATATATGACTCTTCGAGATACAAATGAGAGTGAATAGAAGTGTTGAAGTGTAGTCTAAGGACTTTAATCTCTCACAACTATTTTGAATTTTTCAAGAGCCACTTCAGAGTGCCATTGTTTGCTCTGTACTGGGTTTGAGTGATGAAACTTCATTAAAGGCTTAGATTCAGCCTTTTAGCTCTCTTGATGACATGATTAAGCATGCCATTAAGGTGTAGAAGTAGATCAACAAAAGAAACAAGCATTATAGCTTATTCCATAGTTTTGTTTATTCTTAGAATCTCATAGGAGTTTCAAATTGTGCATATGGGGAGTTGTATCAAAAAGACACAAATGGAGGCTTAAACAACACCTATTGATGTGAATATAAAGAATCAATTTTTTCATTGACAAGGTTTTCGCCATTTTCAAGCTGATGGACATAAAAAAGAATATATGACTCTTCGAGATACAAATGAGAGTGAATAGAAGTGTTGAAGTGTAATCTGAGGACTTTAATCTCTCACAACTGTTTTGAATTTTTCAAGAGCCACTTCAGAGTGCCATTGTTTGCTCTGTACTTGGTTTGAGTGATGAAACTTCATTAAAGGCTTAGATTCAGCCTTTTAGCTCTCTTGATGACATGATTAAGCATGCCATTAAGGTGTAGAAGTAGATCAACGAAAGAAACAAGCATTATAGCTTATTCCATAGTTTTGTTTATTCTTAGAATCTCATAGGAGTTTCAAATTGTGCATATGGGGAGTTGTATCAAGAAGACACAAATGGCGGCTTAAACAAGACCTATTGATGTGCATATAAAGAATCAATGGTTTCATTGACCAGGTTTTCGCCATTTTCAAGCTGATAGACCTAAACAAGGATATATGACTCTTCGAGATACAAATGAGAGTGAATAGAAGTGTTGAAGTGTAAGGTAATCAAAGGACTTTAATCTCTCACAACTGTTTTGAATTTTTCAAGAGCCACTTCAGAGTGCCATTGTTTGCTCAGTACTTGGTTTGAGTGATGAAACTTCATTAAAGGCTTAGATTCAGCCTTTTAGCTCTCTTGATGACATGATTAAGCATGCCATTAAGGTGTAGAAGTAGATCAACGAAAGAAACAAGCATTATAGCTTATTCCATAGTTTTGTTTATTCTTAGAATCTCATAGGAGTTTCAAATGGTGCATATGGGGAGTTGTATCAAACGACACAACTGGAGCCTTAACAAACACCTACTGATGTGAATATAAAGAATCAATGGTTTCATTGACAAGGTTTTCGCCATTTTCAAGCTGATAGACCTAAAAACGGATTTATGACTCTTCGAGATACAAATGAGAGTGAATAGAAGTGTTGAAGTGTAGTCTGAGGACTTTAATCTCTCACAACAGTTTTGAATTTTTCAAGAGCCACTTCAGAGTGCCATTGTTTGCTCTGTACTTGGTTTGAGTGATGAAACTTCATTAGAGGCTTGGATTCGGCCTTTTAGCTCTCTTGATGACATGGTTATGCATGCCAGTAAGCTGTAGAAGTAGATCAACAAAAGAAACAAGCATTATAGCTTATTCCATAGTTTTGTTTATTCTTAGAATCTCATAGGAGTTTCAAATTGTGCATATGGGGAGTTGTATCAAAAGACATAAGTGGAAGCTTAAACAACACCTATTGATGTGAATATAAAGAATCAATGGTTTCATTGACAAGGTTTTCGCCATTTTCAAGCTGATAGACCTAAAAAAGGATATATGACTCTTCGAGATACATAATGAGAGTGAATAGAAGTAGTTGAAGTGTAATGAGGACTTTAATCTCTTAGAACTGTTTTGAGATGTTCAAGAGCCACTACAAAGTGCCATTTTATGCTCTGTACTTGGGTTTGAGTGATGAAACTTCATTAAAGGCTTAGATTCAGCCTTTTAGTTCTTTGATGACATGATTAACATGCCATTAAGGTGTAGAAGTAGATCAACAAAAGAAACAAGCATTATAGCTTATTCCATAGTTTTGTTTATTCTTAAACTGTCATAGGAGTTTCTAATGGTGAAAAGGGGTGTTGTATCAAGAAGACACAAATGGAGGCTTAAACAACATCTATTGATGTGAATATAAAGAATTAATGGTTTCATTGACAAGGTTTTCGCCATTTTCAAGCAGATATACCTAAAAACGGATTTATGACTCTTCAAGATACAAATGAGAGTGAATAGAACTGTTGAAGTGTTGAAGTAGTCTAAGGACTTTCATCTCTCACACCTGTTTTGAATTTTTCAAGAGCCACTTCAGAGTGCCATTGTTTGCTCTGTACTTGGTTTGAGTGATGAAACTTCATTAAAGGCTTAGATTCAGCCTTTTAGCTCTCTTGATGACATGATTAAGCATGCCATTAAGGGGTAGAAGTAGATCAACAAAAGAAACAAGCATTATAGCTTATTCCAGAGTTGTGTTTAGTCTTAGAATCTCATAGGAGTTTCAAATTGCGCAGATGGGGAGTTGTATCAAAAAGACACAAATGGAGGCTTAAACAACACCTATTGATGTGAATCTAAAGAATCAATAGTTTCATTGACAAGGTTTTTGCCATTTTCAAGCTGATGGACATAAAAAAGGATATATGACTCTTCGAGATACAAATGAGAGTGAATAGAAGTGTTGAAGTGTTGAAGTGTAGTCTAAGGACTTTAATCTCTCACAACTGTTTTGAATTTTTCAAGAGCCACTTCAGAGTGCCATTGTTTGCTCAGTACTTGGTTTGAGTGATGAAACTTCATTAAAGGCTTAGATTCAGCCTTTTAGCTCTCTTGATGACATGATTAAGCATGCCATTAAGGTGTAAAAGTAGATCAACGAAAGAAACAAGCATTATAGCTTATTCTCTAGTTTTGTTTATTCTTAGAATCTCATAGGAGTTTCAAATGGTGTATATAGGGAGTTGTATCAAAAAGACACAAATGGAGGCTTAAACAACACCTATTGATGTGAATATAAAGAATCAATGGTTTCATTGACAAGGTTTTCGCCATTTTCAAGCTGATAGACCTAAAAACGGATTTATGACTCTTCGAGATACAAATGAGAGTGAATAGAAGTGTTGAAGTGTAGTCTGAGGACTTTAATCTCTCACAACTGTTTTGAATTTTTCAAGAGCCACTTCAGAGTGCCATTGTTTGCTCTGTACTTGGTTTGAGTGAGGAAACTTTATTAAAGGATTAGATTCAGCCTTTTAGCTCTCTTGATGACATGATTAAGCATGCCATTAAGGTGTAGAAGTAGATCAACGAAAGAAACAAGCATTATAGCTTATTCCATAGTTTTGTTTATTCTTAGAATCTCATAGGAGTTTCAAATTGTGCATATGGGGAGTTGTATCAAAAAGACACAAATGGAGGCTTAAACAACACCTATTGATGTGAATATAAAGAATCAATGGTTTCATTGACAAGGTTTTCGCCATTTTCAAGCTGATAGACCTAAAAACGGATATATGACTCTTCGAGATACAAATGAGAGTGAATAGAACTGTTGAAGTGTAGTCAGAGGACTTTAATCTCTTAGAACTGTTTTGAGATGTCAAAAGAGCCTACTTCAAAGTGCCATTTTATGCTCTGTACTTGGGTTTGAGTGATGAAACTTCATTAAAGGCTTAGATATTCAGCCTTTTAGCTTTCGATGACATGATTAAACATGCCATTAAGGTGTAGAAGTAGATCAACAAAAGAAACAAGCATTATAGCTTATTCCATAGTTTTGTTTATTCTTAAAATCTCATAGGAGTTTCAAATTGTGCATATGGGGAGTTGTATCAAAAAGACACAAATGGAGGCTTAAACAACACCTATTGATGTGAATATAAAGAATCAATGCTTTCATTTACAAGGTTTTCGCCATTTTCAAGCCGATAGACCTAAAAAAGGATATATGACTCTTCGAGATACAAATGAGAGTTAATAGAAGTGTTGAAGTGTTGAAGTGTAATCTCAGGACTTTAATCTCTCACAACTGTTTTTGAATTTTTCAAGAGCCACTTCAGAGTGCCATTGTTTGCTCTGTACTTGGTTTGAGTGATGAAACTTCATTAAAGGATTAGATTCAGCCTTTTAGCTTCTCTTGATGACATGATTAAGCATGCCATTTAGGTGTAGAAGTAGATCAACAAAAGAAACAAGCATTATAGCTTATTCCATAGTTTTGTTTATTCTTGAGAATCTCATAGGAGTTTCAAATTGTGCATATGGGGAGTTGTATCAAAAGACACAAATGGAGGCTTAAACAACACCTATTGATGTGAATATAAAGAATCAATTTTTTCATTGACAAGGTTTTCGCCATTTTCAAGCTGATGGACATAAAAAAGAATATATGACTCTTCGAGATACAAATGAGAGTGAATAGAAGTGTTGAAATGTAGTTAGAGGACTTTAATATCTCACAACTGTTTTGAATTTTTCAAGAGCCACTTCAGAGTGCCATTGTTTTCTGTACTTGGTTTGAGTGATGAAACTTCAATAAAGACTTAGCTTCAGCCTTTTAGCTCTCTTGATGACATGATTAAGCATGCCATTAAGGTGTAAAAGTAGATCAACGCAAAACACAAGCATTATAGCTTATTCCATAGTTTTGTTTATTCTTAGAATCTCATAGGAGTTTCAAATGGTGCATATAGGGAGTTGTATCAAAAAGACACAAATGGAGGCTTAAACAACACCTATTGATGTGAATATAAAGAATCAATGGTTTCATTGACAAGGTTTTCGCCATTTTCAAGCTGATAGACCTTAAAACGGATTTATGACTCTTCGAGATACAAATGAGAGTGAATAGAAGTGTTGAAGTGTTGTCTGAGGACTTTAATCTCTCACAACTGTTTTGAATTTTTCAAGAGCCACTTCAGAGTGCCATTGTTTGCTCTGTACTTGGTTTGAGTGAGGAAACTTTATTAAAGGATTAGATTCAGCCTTTTAGCTCTCTTGATGACATGATTAAGCATGCCATTAAGGTGTAGAAGTAGATCAACGAAAGAAACAAGCATTATAGCTTATTCCATAGTTTTGTTTATTCTTAGAATCTCATAGGAGTTTCAAATTGTGCATATGGGGAGTTGTATCAAAAAGACACAAATGGAGGCTTAAACAACACCTATTGATGTGAATATAAAGAATCAATGGTTTCATTGACAAGGTTTTCGCCATTTTCAAGCTGATAGACCTAAAAAAGGATATATGACTCTTCGAGATACATATGAGAGTGAATAGAAGTGTTGAAGTGTAGTCAGAGGACTTTAATCTCTTAGAACTGTTTTGAGATGTCAAGAGCCACTACAAAGTGCCATTTTATGCTCTGTACTGGGTTTGAGTGATGAAACTTCATTAAAGGCTTATATTCAGCCTTTTAGCTCTGTTGATGACATGATTAAGCATGCCATTAAGGTGTAGAAGTAGATCAACAAAAGAAACAAGCATTATAGCTTATTCCATAGTTTTGTTTATTCTTAAAATCTCATAGGAGTTTCAAATTGTGCATATGGGGAGTTGTATCAAAAAGACACAAATGGAGGCTTAAACAACACCTATTGATGTGAATATAAAGAATCAATGGTTTCATTGACAAGGTTTTCGCCATTTTCAAGCTGAAGGACATAAAAAAGGATTTATGACTCTTCGAGATACAAAAGAGAGTGAATAGAAGTGTTGAAGTCTGAGGACTTTAATCTCTCACAACTGTTTTGAATTTTTCAAGAGCCACTTCAGAGTGCCATTGTTTGCTCTGTACTTGGTTTGAGTGATGAAACTTCATTAAAGGCTTAGATTCAGCCTTTTAGCTCTCTTGATGACATGATTAAGCATGCCATTAAGGTGTAGAAGTAGATCAACGAAAGAAACAAGCATTATAGCTTATTCCCTAGTTTTGTTTATTCTTAGAATCTCATAGGAGTTTCAAATTGTGCATATGGGGAGTTGTATCAAAAAGACATAAATGGAGGCTTAAACAACACCTATTGATGTGAATATAAAGAATCAATGGTTTCATTGACAAGGTTTTCGCCATTTTCAAGCTGATAGACCTAAAAAGGATATATGACTCTTCGAGATACAAATGAGAGTGAATAGAAGTTGGAAGTGTAATCGAGGACTTTAATCTCTTAGAACTGTTTTGAGATGTCAAGAGCCACTACAAAGTGCCATTTTATGCTCTGTATTGGGTTTGAGTGGATGAAACTTCATTAAAGGCTTAGATTCAGCCTTTTTAGCTCTTTGATGACATGATTAAGCATGCCATTAAGGTGTAGAAGTAGATCAACAAAAGAAACAAGCATTATAGCTTATTCCATAGTTTTGTTTATTCTTAAAATCTCATAGGAGTTTCAAATTGTGCATATGGGGAGTTGTATCAAAAAGACACAAATGGAGGCTTAAACAACACCTATTGATGTGAATATAAAGAATCAATGGTTTCATTGACAAGGTTTTCGCCATTTTCAAGCTGATAGACCTAAAAAAGGATATATGACTCTTCGAGATACAAATGAGAGTGAATAGAAGTGTTGAAGTGTTGAAGTGTAGTCTAAGGACTTTAATCTCTCACAACTGTTTTGAATTTTTCAAGAGCCACTTCAGAGTGCCATTGTTTGCTCTGTACTTGGTTTGAGTGATGAAACTTCATTAAAGGATTAGATTCAGCCTTTTAGCTCTCTTGATGACATGATTAAGCATGCCATTTAGGTGTAGAAGTAGATCAACAAAAGAAACAAGCATTATAGCTTATTCCATAGTTTTGTTTATTCTTAGAATCTCATAGGAGTTTCAAATTGTGCATATGGGGAGTTGTATCAAAAAGACACAAATGGAGGCTTAAACAACACCTATTGATGTGAATATAAAGAATCAATGGTTTCATTGACAAGGTTTTCGCCATTTTCAAGCTGATGGACATAAAAAAGGATTTATGACTCTTCGAGATACAAATGAGAGTGAATAGAAGTGTTGAAGTGTAGTCTGAGGACTTTAATCTCTCACAACTGTTTTGAATTTTTCAAGAGCCACTTCAGAGTGCCATTGTTTGCTCTGTACTTGGTTTGAGTGATGAAACTTCATTAAAGGCTTAGATTCAGCCTTTTAGCTCTCTTGATGACATGATTAAGCATGCCATTAAGGTGTAAAAGTAGATCAACGAAAGAAACAAGCATTATAGCTTATTCTCTAGTTTTGTTTATTCTTAGAATCTCATAGGAGTTTCAAATGGTGTATATAGGGAGTTGTATCAAAAGACACAAATGGAGGCTTAAACAACACCTATTGATGTGAATATAAAGAATCAATGGTTTCATTGACAAGGTTTTCGCCATTTTCAAGCTGATAGACCTAAAAACGGATTTATGACTCTTCGAGATACAAATGAGAGTGAATAGAAGTGTTGAAGTGTAATCGAGGACTTTAATCTCTCACAACTGTTTTGAATTTTTCAAGAGCCACTTCAGAGTGCCATTGTTTGCTCTAGTACTTGGTTTGAGTGATGAAACTTCATTAAAGGATTAGATTCAGCCTTTTAGTTTCGATGATGACATTAAGCATGCCATTAAGGTGTAGAAGTAGATCAACGAAAAGAAACAAGCATTATAGCTTATTCCATAGTTTTGTTTATTCTTAGAATCTCATAGGAGTTTCAAATGGTGCATATGGGGAGTTGTATCAAAAGACACAAATGGAGGCTTAAACAACACCTATTGATGTGAATATAAAGAATCAATGGTTTCATTGACAAGGTTTTCGCCATTTTCAAGCTCGATAGACCTAAAAAAGGATATATGACTCTTCGAGATACAAATGAGAGTGAATAGAAGTGTTGAAGTGTAGTCGAGGACTTTAATCTCTTAGAACTGTTTTGAGATGTCAAGAGCCACTACAAAGTGCCATTTTATGCTCTGTACTTGGGTTTGAGTGATGAAACTTCATTAAAGGCTTAGATTCAGCCTTTTTAGCTCTGTGATGACATGCATTAAAAAGGTGTAGAAGTAATCAACAAAAAAAACAAGCATTATAGCTTATTCCATAGTTTTGTTTATTCTTAAAATCTCATAGGAGTTTCAAATTGTGCATATGGGGAGTTGTATCAAAAGACACAAATGGAGGCTTAAACAACACCTATTGATGTGAATATAAAGAATCAATGGTTTCATTGACAAGGTTTTCGCCATTTTCATTAGAGACCTAAAAAGGATATATGACTCTTCGAGATACAAATGAGAGTGAATAGAAGTGTTGAAGTGAAGTGTAGTCTAAGGACTTTAATCTCTCACAACTGCTTTTGAATTTTTCAAGAGCCACTTCAGAGTGCCATTGTTTGCTCTGTACTTGGTTTGAGTGATGAAACTTCATTAAAGGCTTAGATTCAGCCTTTTAGCTCTCTTGATGACATGATTAAGCATGCCATTAAGGTGTAGAAGTAGATCAACAAAAGAAACAAGCATTATAGCTAATTCCATAGTTTTGTTTATTCTTAGAATCTCATAGGAGTTTCAAGTTGTGCATATGGGGAGGTGTAGCAAAAGGACATAAATGGGGGGTTAAACAACACCTATTGATGTGAATATAAAGAATCAATGGTTTCATTGACAAGGTTTTCGCCATTGTCGAGCTGATAGACCTAAAAAAGGATATATAGACTCTTCGAGATACAAATGAGAGTGAATAGAGGTGTTGAAGTGTAGTCGAGGACTTTAATCTCTTAGAACTGTTTTGAGATGTCAAGAGCCACTTCAAAGTGCCATTTTATGCTCTCAGACTGGTTTGAGTGATGAAACTTCATTAAAGGCTTATATTCAGCCTTTTAGCTCTGTTGATGACATGATTAAGCATGCCATTAAGGTGTAGAAGTAGATCAACAAAAGAAACAAGCATTATAGCTTATTCCATAGTTTTGTTTATTCTTAAAATCTCATAGGAGTTTCAAATTGTGCATATGGGGGAGTTGTATCAAAAGACACATATGGAGGCTTAAACAACACCTATTGATGTGAATATGAAGAATCAATGGTTTCATTGACAAGGTTTTCGCCATTTTCAAGCTGATAGACCTAAAAAAGGATATATGACTCTTCGAGATACATATGAGAGTGAATAGAAGTGTTGAAGTGTTGAAGTGTAGTGAGGACTTTAATCTCTCACAACTGTTTTGAATTTTTCAAGAGCCACTTCAGAGTGCCATTGTTTGCTCTGTACTTGGTTTGAGTGATGAAACTTCATTAAAGGATTAGATTCAGCCTTTTAGCTCTCTTGATGACATAAAGCATGCCATTTAAGGTGTAGAAGTAGATCAACAAAAGAAACAAGCATTATAGCTTATTCCATAGTTTTGTTTATTCTTAGAATCTCATAGGAGTTTCAAATTGGCATATGGGGAGTTGTATCAAAAAGACACAAATGGAGGCTTAAACAACACCTATTGATGTGAATATAAAGAATCAATTTTTTCATTGACAAGGTTTTCGCCATTTTCAAGCTGATGGACATAAAAAAGGATATATGACTCTTCGAGATACAAATGAGAGTGAATAGAAGTGTTGAAGTGTTGAAGTGTAGTCTAAGGACTTTAATCTCTCACAACTGTTTTGAATTTTTCAAGAGCCACTTCAGAGTGCCATTGTTTGCTCTGTACTTGGTTTGAGTGATGAAACTTCATTAAAGGCTTAGATTCAGCCTTTTAGCTCTCTTGATGACATGATTAAGCATGCCATTAAGGTGTAAAAGTAGATCAACGAAAGAAACAAGCATTATAGCTTATTCTCTAGTTTTGTTTATTCTTAGAATCTCATAGGAGTTTCAAATGGTGTATATAGGGAGTTGTATCAAAAAGACACAAATGGAGGCTTAAACAACACCTATTGATGTGAATATAAAGAATCAATGGTTTCATTGACAAGGTTTTCGCCATTTTCAAGCTGATAGACCTAAAAACGGATTTATGACTCTTCGAGATACAAATGAGACTGAATAGAAGTGTTGAAGTGTAGTCTGAGGACTTTAATCTCTCACAACTGTTTTGAATTTTTCAAGAGCCACTTCAGAGTGCCATTGTTTGCTCTGTACTTGGTTTGAGTGAGGAAACTTCATTAAAGGATTAGATTCAGCCTTTTAGCTCTCTTGATGACATGATTAAGCATGCCATTAAGGTGTAGAAGTAGATCAACGAAAGAAACAAGCATTATAGCTTATTCCATAGTTTTGTTTATTCTTAGAATCTCATAGGAGTTTCAAATTGTGCATATGGGGAGTTGTATCAAAAAGACACAAATGGAGGCTTAAACAACACCTATTGATGTGAATATAAAGAATCAATGGTTTCATTGACAAGGTTTTCGCCATTTTCAAGCTGATAGACCTAAAAAGGATATATGACTCTTCGAGATACAAATGCGAGTGAATAGAAGTGTTGAAGTGTAGTCGAGGACTTTAATCTCTTAGAACCTTTTTTGAGATGTCAAGAGCCACTTACAAAGTGCCATTTTATGTTCTGTATTGGGTTTGAGTGATGAAACTTCATTAAAGGCTTAGATTCAGCCTTTTAGCTCTCTTGATGACATGATTAAGCATGCCATTAAGGTGTAGAAGTAGATCAACAAAAGAAACAAGCATTATAGCTTATTCCATAGTTTTGTTTATTCTTAAAATCTCATAGGAGTTTCAAATTGTGCATATGGGGAGTTGTATCAAAAAGACACAAATGGAGGCTTAAACAACACCTATTGATGTGAATATAAAGAATCAATGGTTTCATTGACAAGGTTTTCGCCATTTTCAAGCTTATAGACCTAAAAAAGGATATATGACTCTTCGAGATACATATGAGAGTGAATAGAAGTGTTGAAGTGTAGTCTGAGGACTTTAATCTCTCACAACTGTTTTGAATTTTTCAAGAGCCACTTCAGAGTGCCATTGTTTGCTCTGTACTTGGTTTGAGTGATGAAACTTCATTAAAGGCTTAGATTCAGCCTTTTAGCTCTCTTGATGACATGATTAAGCATGCCATTAAGGTGTAGAAGTAGATCAACGAAAGAAACAAGCATTATAGCTTATTCCATAGTTTTGTTTATTCTTAGAATCTCATAGGAGTTTCAAATTGTGCATATGGGGAGTTGTATCAAAAGGACACAAATCGAGGGTTAAACAACACCTGTTGATGTGAATATAAAGAATCAATGGTTTCATTGACAAGGTTTTCGCCATTTTCAAGCGGATGGACATAAAAAAGGATTTATGACTCTGCGAGAGACAAAAGAGAGTGAATAGAAGTGTTGAAGTGTAGTCGAGGACTTTAATCTCTTAGAACTGTTTTGAGATGTCAAGAGCCACTCACAAAGTGCCATTTTTTGCTCTGTATTGGGTTTGAGTGATGAAACTTCATTAAAGGCTTAGATTCAGCCTTTTAGCTCTCTTGATGACATGATTAAGCATGCCATTAAGGTGTAAAGAGGATCAACAAAAGAAACAAGCATTATAGCTTATTCCATAGTTTTGTTTATTCTGAAAATCTCATAGGAGTTTCAAATTGTGCATATGGGGAGTTATATCAAAAAGACACAAATGGAGGCTTAAACAACACCTATTGATGTGAATATAAAGAATCAATGGTTTCATTGACAAGGTTTTCGTCATTTTCAAGCTGATAGACCTAAAAAAGGATATATGACTCTTCGAGATACAAATGAGAGTGAATAGAAGTGTTAAAGTGTTGAAGTGTAGTCTAAGGACTTTAATCTCTCACAACTGTTTTGAATTTTTCAAGAGCCACTTCAGAGTGCCATTGTTTGCTATGTACTTGGTTTGAGTGATGAAACTTCATTAAAGGCTTAGATTCAGCCTTTTAGCCCTCTTGATGACATGATTAAGCATGCCATTAAGGTGTAGAAGTAGATCAACGAAAGAAACAAGCATTATAGCTTATTCCATAGTTTTGTTTATTCTTAGAATCTCATAGAAGTTTCAAATGGTGCATATAGGGAGTTGTATCAAAAAGACACAAATGGAGGCTTAAACAACACCTATTGATGTGAATATAAAGAATCAATGGTTTTATTGACAAGGTTTTCGCCATTTTCAAGCTGATAGACCTAAAAACGGATTTATGACTCTTCGAGATACAAATGAGAGTGAATAGAAGTGTTGAAGTGTAGTCTGAGGACTTTAATCTCTCACAACTGTTTTGAATTTTTCAAGAGCCACTTCAGAGTGCCATTGTTTGCTCTGCACTTGGTTTGAGTGATGAAACTTCATTAAAGGCTTAGATTCAGCCTTTTAGCTCTCTTGATGACATGATTAAGCATGCCATTAAGGTGTAGAAGTAGATCAACGAAAGAAACAAGCATTATAGCTTATTCCATAGTTTTGTTTATTCTTAGAATCTCATAGGAGTTTCAAATGGTGCATATAGGGAGTTGTATCAAAAAGACACAAATGGAGGCTTAAACAACACCTATTGATGTGAATATAAAGAATCAATGGTTTCATTGACAAGGTTTTCGCCATTTTCAAGCTGATAGACCTAAAAACGGATTTATGACTCTTCGAGATACAAATGAGAGTGAATAGAAGTGTTGAAGTGTAGTCAGAGGACTTTAATCTCTCACAACTATTTTGAATTTTTCAAGAGCCACTTCAGAGTGCCATTGTTTGCTCTGTACTTGGTTTGAGTGATAAACTTCATTAAAGGATTAGATTCAGCCTTTTAGCTCTCTTGATGACATGATTAATTATGCCATTAAGGTGTAGAAGTAGATCAACAAAAGAAACAAGCATTATAGCTTATTCCATAGTTTTGTTTATTCTTAGAATCTCATAGGAGTTTCAAATTGTGCATATGGGAAGTTCTATCAAAAAGACACAAATGGAGGCTTAAACAACACCTATTGATGTGAATATAAAGAATCAATGGTTTCATTGACAAGGTTTTCTTTAAGCTTTTATAGACCTAAAAAGGATATATGACTCTTCGAGATACAAATGAGAGTGAATAGAAGTGTTGAAGTGTAGTCCGAGGACTTTAATCTCTTAGAACTGTTTTGAGATGTCAAAAGCCACTAAAAGTGCCATTTTATGCTCTGTACTTTGGTTTGAGTGGTGAAACTTCATTAAAGGCTTAGATTCAGCCTTTTAGCTCTCTTGATGACATGATTAAACATGCCATTAAGGCTGTAGAAGTAGATCAACAAAAGAAACAAGCATTATAGCTTATTCCATAGTTTTGTTTATTCTTAGAATGTCATAGGAGTTTCTAATGGTGAATAAGGGGCGTTATAGCAAGAAGACACATATGGAGGCTTAAACAACACCTATTAATGTGAATATAAAGAATCAATGTTTTCATTGACAAGGTTTTCGCCATTTCCAAGCTGATAGACCTAAAAACGGATTTATGACTCTTCGAGATACAAATGAGAGTGAATAGAAGTGTTGAAGTGTAGTCTGAGGACTTTAATCTCTCACAACTGTTTTGAATGTTTCAAGAGCCACTTCAGAGTGCCATTGTTTGCTCTGTACTTGGTTTGAGTGATGAAACTTCATTAAAGGATTAGATTCAGCCTTTTAGCTCTCTTGATGACATGATTAAGCATGCCATTAAGGTGTAGAAGTAGATCAACAAAAGAAACAAGCATTATAGCTTATTCCATAGTTTTGTTTATTCTTAGAATCTCATAGGAGTTTCAAATTGTGCATATGGGGAGTTGTATCAAAAAGACACAAATGGAGGCTTAAACAACACCTATTGATATGAATATAAAGAATCAATTTTTTCATTGACAAGGTTTTCGCCATTTTCAAGCTGATGGACATAAAAAAGGATATATGACTCTTCGATATACAAATGAGAGTGAATAGAAGTGTTGAAGTCGTGGCGTGTAGGCTAAGGACTTTAATCTCTCACAACTGTTTTGAATTTTTCAAGAGCCACTTCAGAGTGCCATTGTTTGCTCTGTACTTGGTTTGAGTGATGAAACTTCATTAAAGGATTAGATTCAGCCTTTTAGCTCTCTTGATGACATGATTAAGCATGCCATTAAGGTGTAGAAGTAGATCAACAAAAGAAACAAGCATTATAGCTTATTCCATAGTTTTGTTTATTCTTAGAATCTCATAGGAGTTTCAAATTGTGCATATGGGGAGTTGTATCAAAAAGACACAAATGGAGGCTTAAACAACACCTATTGATGTGAATATAAAGAATCAATGGTTTCATTGACAAGGTTTTCGCCATTTTCAAGCTGATAGACCTAAAAACGGATTTATGACACTTCGAGATACAAATGAGAGTGAATAGAAGTGTTGAAGTGTAGTCAAAGGACTTTAATCTCTTAGAAGTGTTTTGAGATGTCAAGAGCCACTACAAAGTGCCATTTTATGCTCTGTACTGGGTTTGAGTGGTGAAACTTCGTTAAAGGCTTAGATTCAGCCTTTTAGCTCTCTTGATGACATGATTAAGTACGCCATTAAGCTGTAGAAGTAGATCAACGAAAGAAACAAGCATTATAGCTTATTCCATAGTTTTGTTTATTCTTAGAATCTCATAGGAGTTTCAAATGGTGCATATAGGGAATTGTATCAAAAAGACACAAATGGAGGCTTAAACAACACCTATTGATGTGAATATAAAGAATCAATGGTTTCATTGACAAGGTTTTCGCCATTTTCAAGCTGATAGACCTAAAAACGGATTTATGACTCTTCGAGACACAAATGAGAGTGAATAGAAGTGTTGAAGTGTAGTCTGAGGACTTTAATCTCTCACAACTGTTTTGAATTTTTCAAGAGCCACTTCAGAGTGCCATTGTTTGCTCTGTACTTGGTTTGAGTGAGGAAACTTCATTAAAGGATTAGATTCAGCCTTTTATCTCTCTTGATGACATGATTAAGCATGCCATTAAGGTGTAGAAGTAGATCAACAAAAGAAACAAGCATTATAGCTTATTCCATAGTTTTGTTTATTCTTAGAATCTCATAGGCGTTTCAAATTGTGCATATGGGGAGTTGTATCAAAAAGACACAAATGGAGGCTTAAACAACACCTATTGATGTGAATATAAAGAATCAATGGTTTCATTGACAAGGTTTTCGCCATTTTCAAGCTGATAGACCTAAAAAAGGATATATGACTCTTCGAGATACATATGAGAGTGAATAGAAGTGTTGAAGTGTAGTCAGAGGACTTTAATCTCTTAGAACTGTTTTGAGATGTCAAAAGCCACTACAAAGTGCCATTTTATGCTCTGTACTGGGTTTGAGTGATGAAACTTCATTAAAGGCTTATATTCAGCCTTTTAGCTCTGTTGATGACATGATTAAGCATGCCATTAAGGTGTAGAAGTAGATCAACAAAAGAAACAAGCATTATAGCTTATTCCATAATTTTGTTTATTCTTAAAATCTCATAGGAGTTTCAAATTGTGCATATGGGGAGTTGTATCAAAAAGACACAAATGGAGGCTTAAACAACACCTATTGATGTGAATATAAAGAATCAATGGTTTCATTGACAAGGTTTTCGCCATTTTCAAGCCGATAGACCTAAAAAAGGATATATGACTCTTCGAGATACAAATGAGAGTGAATAGAAGTGTTGAAGTGTTGAAGTGTAGTCTAAGGACTTTAATCTCTCACAACTGTTTTGAATTTTTCAAGAGCCACTTCAGAGTGCCATTGTTTGCTCTGTACTTGGTTTGAGTGATGAAACTTCATTAAAGGATTAGATTCAGCCTTTTAACTCTCTTTGATGACATGATTAAACATGCCATTAAGGTGTAGAAGTAGATCAACGAAAAGAAACAAGCATTATAGCTTATTCCATAGTTTTGTTTATTCTTGGAGAATCTCTTAGGAGTTTCAAATTGTGCATATGGGGAGTTGTATCAAAAAGACACAAATGGAGGCTTAAACAACACCTATTGATGTGAATATAAAGAATCAATGGTTTCATTGACAAGGTTTTCGCCATTTTCAAGCTGATGGACATAAAAAAGGATTTATGACTCTTCGAGAAACAAAAGAGAGTGAATAGAAGTGTTGAAGTGTAGTCAGAGGACTTTAATCTCTTAGAACTGTTTTGAGATGTCAAAAGCCACTACCGAGAGCCATTGTTTGCTCCCTACTGGATTTGAGTGATGAAACTTCATAAAAGGCTTTGATTCAGCCTTTTAGCTCTCTTGATGACATGATTAAGCATGCCATTAAGGTGTAGAAGTAGATCAACAAAAGAAACAAGCATTATAGCTTATTCCATAGTTTTGTTTATTCTTAGAATCTCATAGGAGTTTCAAATTGTGCATATGGGGAGTTGTATCAAAAAGACACAAATGGAGGCTTAAACAACACCTATTGATGTGAATATAAAGAATCAATTTTTTCATTGACAAGGTTTTCGCCATTTTCAAGCTGATGGACATAAAAAAGGATATATGACTCTTCGAGATACAAATTAGAGTGAATAGAAGTGTTGAAGTGTTGAAGTGTAGTCTAAGGACTTTAATCTCTCACAACTGTTTTGAATTTTTCAAGAGCCACTTCAGAGTGCCATTGTTTGCTCTGTACTTGGTTTGAGTGATGAAACTTCATTAAAGGCTTAGATTCAGCCTTTTAGCTCTCTTGATGACATGATTAAGCATGCCATTAAGGTGTAGAAGTAGATCAACGAAAGAAACAAGCATTATAGCTTATTCCATAGTTTTGTTTATTCTTAGAATCTCATAGGAGTTTCAAATTGTGCATATGGGGAGTTGTATCAAAAAGACACAAATGGAGGCTTAAACAACACCTATTGATGTGAATATAAAGAATCAATGGTTTCATTGACAAGGTTTTCGCCATTTTCAAGCTGATAGACCTAAAAAAGGATATATGACTCTTCGAGATACAAATGAGAGTGAATAGAAGTGTTGAAGTGTTGAAGTGTAGTCTAAGGACTTTAATCTCTCACAACTGTTTTGAATTTTTCAAGAGCCACTTCAGAGTGCCATTGTTTGCTCTGTACTTGGTTTGAGTGATGAAACTTCATTAAAGGATTAGATTCAGCCTTTTAACTCTCTTGATGACATGATTAAGCATGCCATTAAGGTGTAGAAGTAGATCAACGAAAGAAACAAGCATTATAGCTTATTCCATAGTTTTGTTTATTCTTAGAATCTCTTAGGAGTTTCAAATTGTGCATATGGGGAGTTGTATCAAAAAGACACAAATGGAGGCTTAAACAACACCTATTGATGTGAATATAAAGAATCAATGGTTTCATTGACAAGGTTTTCGCCATTTTCAAGCTGATGGACATAAAAAAGGATTTATGACTCTTCGAGAAACAAAAGAGAGTGAATAGAAGTGTTGAAGTGTAGTCAGAGGACTTTAATCTCTTAGAACTGTTTTGAGATGTCAAAAGCCACTACAAAGTGCCATTTTTTGCTCTGTACTGGGTTTGAGTGATGAAACTTCATTAAAGGCTTAGATTCAGCCTTTTAGCTCTCTTGATGACATGATTAAGATGCCATTAAGGTGTAGAAGTAGAATCAACAAAAGAAAACAAGCATTATATCTTATTCCATAGTTTTGTTTATTCTTAGAATCTCATAGGAGTTTCAAATTGTGCATATGGGGAGTTGTATCAAAAAGACACAAATGGAGGCTTAAACAACACCTATTGATGTGAATATAAAGAATCAATTTTTTCATTGACAAGGTTTTCGCCATTTTCAAGCTGATGGACATAAAAAAGGATATATGACTCTTCGAGATACAAATTAGAGTGAATAGAAGTGTTGAAGTGTTGAAGTGTAGTCTAAGGACTTTAATCTCTCACAACTGTTTTGAATTTTTCAAGAGCCACTTCAGAGTGCCATTGTTTGCTCTGTACTTGGTTTGAGTGATGAAACTTCATTAAAGGCTTAGATTCAGCCTTTTAGCTCTCTTGATGACATGATTAAGCATGCCATTAAGGTGTAGAAGTAGATCAACGAAAGAAACAAGCATTATAGCTTATTCCCTAGTTTTGTTTATTCTTAGAATCTCATAGGAGTTTCAAATTGTGCATATGGGGAGTTGTATCAAAAAGACACAAATGGAGGCTTAAACAACACCTATTGATGTGAATATAAAGAATCAATGGTTTCATTGACAAGGTTTTCGCCATTTTCAAGCTGATAGACCTAAAAAAGGATATATGACTCTTCGAGATACATATGAGAGTGAATAGAAGTGTTGAAGTGTAGTCAGAGGACTTTAATCTCTTAGAACTGTTTTGAGATGTCAAAAGCCACTACAAAGTGCCATTTTATGCTCTGTACTGGGTTTGAGTGATGAAACTTCATTAAAGGCTTATATTCAGCCTTTTAGCTCTGTTGATGACATGATTAAGCATGCCATTAAGGTGTAGAAGTAGATCAACAAAAGAAACAAGCATTATAGCTTATTCCATAGTTTTGTTTATTCTTAAAATCTCATAGGAGTTTCAAATTGCGCATATGGGGAGTTGTATCAAAAAGACACAAATGGGGGCTTAAACACTACCTATTGATATGAATAGGAAGAATCAATGGTTTCATTGACAAGCATTTGGCCATTTTCAAGCTGATTCACCTAAAAAGGATATATGGCTCTTCGCGATACAAATGAGAGGGAATAGAAATGTTGAAGTGTTGAAGTGTAGTCTAGGACTTTAATCTCCACAACTGTTTTGAATTTTTCAAGAGCCACTTCAGAGTGCCATTGTTTGCCTATGTACTTGGTTTGAGTGATGAAACTTCATTAAAGGATTAGATTCAGCCTTTTAGCTCTTTGATGACATGATTAAGCATGCCATTAAGGTGTAGAAGTAGATCAACAAAAGAAACAAGCATTATAGCTTATTCCATAGTTTTGTTTATTCTTAGAATCTCATAGGAGTTTCAAATTGTGCATATGGGGAGCTTGTATCAAAAAGACACAAATGGAGGCTTAAACAACACCTATTGATGTGAATATAAAGAATCAATTTTTTCATTGACAAGGTTTTCGCCATTTTCAAGTCGATGGACATAAAAAGGATTTATGACTCTTCAAGATACAAATGAGAGTGAATAGAAGTGTTGAAGTGTAATCTAAGGACTTTAATCTCTCACAACTGTTTTGAATTTTTCAAGAGCCACTTCAGAGTGCCATTGTTTGCTCTGTACTTGGTTTGAGTGATGAAACTTCATTAAAGGCTTAGATTCAGCCTTTTAGCTCTCTTGATGACATGATTAAGCATGCCATTAAGGTGTAGAAGTAGATCAACGAAAGAAACAAGCATTATAGCTTATTCTCTAGTTTTGTTTATTCTTAGAATCTCATAGGAGTTTCAAATGGTGTATATAGGGAGTTGTATCAAAAAGACACAAATGGAGGCTTAAACAACACCTATTGATGTGAATATAAAGAATCAATGGTTTCATTGACAAGGTTTTCGCCATTTTCAAGCTGATAGACCTAAAAACGGATTTATGACTCTTCGAGATACAAATGAGAGTGAATAGAAGTGTTGAATGTTAGAATTCAGAGTTTAAGTTTG
>CM051377.1:182004-245673 GCA_028015245.1 Cardamine occulta
AAAGAGTTTAAGAACGTGGAAGGTGAGAAGATGATAGAAATGGATACAAACCCTAAAAGCTCTGATACTATATGATGTGATCCTCCCAAGGATCTAACACTTTCTAGTTAAGGAAATGGATAGATGGATAGATGATGGATCGAATGGTCACACAAGAGTCATGAGGTCTCTTGATATACCTCAATGTCTCCTGAGATATGACACAGATAAGATAAGGTTTGATTGTTGGATATTACACACCAAGCAACCTAAAGTTCTAAAAGAAAAAAGAGATTCACTCTAAAATATGTTGAAAAGAAAGCTGACCGATTATTTCAGTGATAGCTTAGGCGTTTATATAGCACAAGGAAGTAGAAAATATCTAAACACACTTAAATGCTGAAAATAAAACTAAAATTACTAAAAATACTAAAAAGCTTAAAATATCTCTTCCTTCTTCAGCTTCCATTTAAATTAAGTCTCTATTCGGCTAAGAGAACTTTTGGTTTTTTGATGCGTTCTCTCATGGACTTGGATGAATAAGGATCCAATTTGCCCATTAAAACCTTCCTTGAAAAAACCCATTGGGAAAACCCAAAGGCTAGGAAGAAAGTACAAATGGATCACCCTCTTTGTTAATCCATTTGAGGAAGGTGTTGCCATCAACATATTCTCGAGTTATCCAATGTACTTCAGGAAATCCCAGATGTTTGATGATCACAAGCACTTGAAGTGAGAAGTCCATCGACGACACCTCGGTGCCTCTGCCTCTGTTTTCATTATAGGTCCACTTGCACAACCAACAAATCCTCAACTCCATGGTGCTCTCCTGTGTTCATGCTGCATTTGGATTGCTTCTCCATGATCACATCACATCAAGAGAGCTAAAAGGCTCAATCTAAGTTTTCATGAAGTTTCATCATCGAAACCTAGTACAGAGTAAACAATGGCACTCAGTAGGGCTCTTAACTTCTTAAAACAGTTGTAGAGATTAAAGTCCTCTAACTACACTTCCACACTCTATTCACTCTATTTGCATCTTCAAGAGTCATAACTCGCTTTTAGGTATATCAACTTGAAAATTTCAAAATCCCCGTCATAAAAACCATCGATTCTTCATATTCACATCAATAGATCTTGGTTTAAGCATCCATACGAAGTCTTCTTTCTGAACTCCCCATTTTCACCATTAGAAACACCAATGAGATGCTAACAACAAATGTAATCTGATAAGCTATAATGCTTGTTTCTTTTCGCTCGATCCGCTTTCTACAACTTAAGAAAGATGCTTAATCATGTCATCAAGAGAGCTAAAAGGCTGAATCTAAGCCTTCATGAAGTTTTATCACTGAAACCCAGTAAGAAGCATACAATGGCACTCAGAAGGCTATGAACTTAAAATAATTATCCTCCATACACTTTATAGATTTTAAGAGATTTATGCGGATTAAATAGAGAATTAGAGAAGTAGATTCAATAAGAAAACAAGAAAATTGGAGTGCAGGTCTCCCCAGCATAAGAGGCACAAAAATTAAAGTTAAGTTATATAGTACGGGGTTTCTCCTTTATAAGAGAAGGAGGAACCCCTAAACGAAAAAACCCACGGGTTTTTAATAGTAATCACGGCTCTCGGATTAATAGCATCTTAGATGAATAGGATCCAACATCACGTATTAATATTTTTCAATACTGAGATGAATAATAATCTCGGTCTCGGA
Organism: Cardamine occulta; assembly: GCA_028015245.1. Taxonomy (NCBI): domain Eukaryota; kingdom Viridiplantae; phylum Streptophyta; class Magnoliopsida; order Brassicales; family Brassicaceae; genus Cardamine; species Cardamine occulta. The sequence continues at coordinate 183,702 of CM051377.1, forward strand.
TGAATAATACCGTGATGAATAGGACCCATTTTTACTTTACTTTAATGCCTTTTTCTCAATATTTCCCTCTTGCTTAGCCTGAACAAAAGACTAAGCTGGACCTACATAGATGCTATCACTAAAAACCTCATCATAAAAACCACTGGGAAAAAAATCTATGACGAGAAAAGAGATAACGCCTACGGTAGGGGATATGATCAAGATGGGTTGGATCCACAAGCCCTAGTTTATCGTAGATGTGTTTGCAAACCTTAGACTCGAGACTTTCTAAAGATGTCCGCTAATCGATCTTCACTCTTTTGTGACAGGAATGTGACCTTCTTCGATCTTCTCTCGACTTCGGGCAATCAACTCTATGTGCTTGGTCCTCTCGTGAAACACAGAGTTTAGAATATGTATAGCTACTCGATTGTTACAATGCATGGTGACGGGTCTTGTAGTTTCAATGCCTAGATCCGTGAGTAGTGCCTTGCCAAATAAGTTCTTCCGTGAGCTTCCTCATTTCTTTATACTCGAATTTGAACATGACACTACCTTCTGCTTCTAGACTTCCATGTCACCAAATTCCTCCAATGAATGTGCAATATCCAGTGATCGACTTCTATCATTCGTGTCACCAACAAAACAAGATCACAATAACCAACAATCTCAGATTCTCATTCTTTCCCATCCATACGCCTTTGTCCCCGACTCCTTTTAGATATCTCAGTATCCTCCCACCATGTTCCAATGGTGGATCGTGGGTTTTGCATGTATCGACTCACCGGATTCACGCAAAACATAAGTCAGTCTTGTTAAAGTCGATAGATTTACCCACTAGTCTTCTATTGAGAGGATCTCGCATACGGTTTGTCTAATGGATCTTCTTCTTCGACTCCTTTTCCTTTTTTCCCCCATTCGTTGACCTTGTAGCCATCTGCAAGAGGAGTTTTGGCTGGCTTTGCTCCTATTTTACCTGCCTCTATTCAAATAGTCAAGAGTATATTCCTTTTGATAAAAATAAGCCTCCAAGAAATGTATATACTCAATCCCTAGGAAATATTTTAGTTCTCCAAGATCTTTGATATCAAATACAGTTTTAAGATATGTTTTAGTTTCGAGAATACCTTCCTTATCATTGCCGGAAATGATAAGGTCATCCATGTGAGACCAAATACTACAACGATTCTCGTGGACTTTGGACCTGAACAACGTGTGATCAGCTTCAGATCGCTTGAACCCTTTCTTCGAGAGTACAACCCAGCTTAGGTACCAAGTTTTTGGAGATTGCTTTAATCCATAGATGGCTTTTCTAAGCCGCAGAACCTTTCCCCTGAGCAATGGAGTCTTCAAGGCCCGGTGGTGGAGTCATGTATACTTCTTCTTCAAGTTCTCCTTCACATCCATTCGCCATAACTCCCAATCCAGATTTGTAGCCAATGAGAGAACAACTCTAATCAGAATGCAGTTTGGCGACGGAGCAAACGCTTCTCTGTAGTCATCTCCATAAGTCTGTGTGAATCCTTCTTGCAATAAGTCTGGCTTTCAGAACCTCTCAACATCTCCATCGCTCAGATATTTGATAGTGAAAAGCCACCTTGAACTAACAGCCTTTTTTCCCAAAGGTAGGTCGGTTCATCCCATGTATGATTCCTTTTCATAGCCCCAACCTCATCATCCACGCTTGCCCAACCATTCATTACCCCTTTGGCTTCTTCATAACTCAGTGGAATCCATCGAGCATCAATTTTTCCAAGGAAGGCTCCCGATGAGCAGCTGGTAACAGGTCAGGTTTAACACACAACTTAACAGGATGCGCTACAGCTTGGTTGTTGAAATAGACTCTAGTGACCTTCCAATGTTCAGTCCAAACCTCTGTTTAAGTGCTTCTCCAAGAGGAGGTGGTGGAGGAGGAGGAGTTTCGCTTCATGTCTAACTTCATCACGGTGATCCTCTGAACCACATCTTCAATCATACCATCCTTATCTTGAGCTTGGTCTTGTTCCATGTCAAGTGGGTTTGGTTCCAATGAGTGTGTCAGTGGCACCAGTTTCTTCCATGGGGTTTGGAGCAGTATGTTTATTCCCAAGGTCAATATTGGGTTGATCTTTTGTAGTCTCCACTCCTTGTTGGTTGGTTTCAACATTATCAGATTGTTCTTCTCTCCGAGGAGGAGGATTCCCAAGACGACTAAGGAGATGTTGAGACTAGCGCTCCATCTGATGGTGATCTTGCCAAATCTTTCAAACTCCCCCAATCCTTCTTATCGTAATAACCCTTGGTGCTCAATGAACTCGACATCTCTTGAAACAATTGTTCATTTCTTTGAGAAGTCATAGCACTTGAGCCCTTTGGAGTAGTAGAGTAACCTAGAACATGCATTTTGTGCTCTTAGCTCAACTTGTCCTCGCTTCACCTGGCCTGAGTACAAAACAAATGCAACCAAACACTCGTAAGTGATCAATGATGGTTTGGTTCGGTTCAATACCTCAAATGGTGTAAATCAGTTAGGATCCTTGTTAGTATCCTATTTATCGTAACAAGCCGCCATGAAGCATCACTCCGGAACTCCTCGGGACATTAAGTGTTAAACATCACGGATCTTGCAACTTCCATAAGATGTCTATTCTTCCTCTCAGCTACACCATTTTGTTGAGGTTATATGGGCAGCTAGTTGGTGTATGATCCCATGTCTTGCTAAGTGATCTTTGAACTTGTGATTAGTGTATTCCCACCATTATCAGACCTAAATACCTTGATCTTGGCATTAAACCGGTTAGTAACATACGATTGAAAATTAACAAATGCATCATATACTCTATCCTTGGGATGCAAGCAGTGTGACCCATGTATATTTCGGATTTCTCATCAATAAATGTAATATAGTATTTATTATCGTCTCTAGATAAACATGGGGCAATCCAAACATCCTAACGCACAAGATCAAAACATTTTTCATAGATAGTTGAAGACTTAGAAAAGATAGTTTTACAATGCTTCCTAGAATACATGCTTCACAGTTCAATGATTAAAGACAACATAAGCAATATAATCTCTAAAGCCCTGGAATGAGGGTGACCAAGTTTATCACGCCACAATTTATTTGGGCTAACAGTAATAACTAGATCGACAAGAAAGAGAAGTAGATTGGTTGTTGGAGAATCCTCAAAAACATATAAGTCACCAGTATAAGTTCCCTTCCCAAAACTTTTCCACTCTCAATATCCTGAAAATGAAAGTTATTAGACCAAATATAAGATAGCAATTAAGATCATTTGTAGCTTTTTTATCAAAACAAGATTAGAGGTGAACTCGCACGAAGAACGCTTTTAGAGTTCTTATCACAAAGTTTTAAATCATCTACTCCTCTTATGGGGATCCTATCACCATTTGCAATTATCACATTTCCATTAATAGGTTTAACATTATTAATGAGGTTAGGGTTACTAATCATACGATGAGAAGCCCTTAATCAATAATCAATGTGTTATTTTGTGATTTAGGTAAAGAAGCAAAGTGAGTGATACCAGATTCTTTATTGATAAGGGCAGCAATGGACTTGATAAGAGCTTCAAGGTCCGGATTTCCTAACAACATCATTGAGTAGGCAACCATAACCAGTTCATCTCCTTGTTCTAGATGGTCCAGCCCGAGCTGTGAGGCTTCGAGAGAAGTTTCTTGAACCTTGAACTTTGTCGCTTAAGATGTGGGATGTAGATTCAACATTTGTCCTTGATATGGCCTCTTCTTGCAGTGATCACACACAAGAATCTTCCTATCTTCAGACTTAAAAAGTAACTTTATGTGCCATGACCATTTCCCCTTGCCACTCAAGGACCCACCGAGCCTTGTTCACGCTTGGATTTGGAGAAGCACACCTCATCTAAGCTTGGTAACTTCTCAGCTCTAACGATGTGCTTGATGAGATCATTGTAAGCCGGGTTCAATGGGAGAAGCAGACCAAAGACCCTATCTTGTTCACCCCTTTCCTTGAGAGTACTTCGATCCACCGAGAAAGGTCTTAAAGATCTCGAAGCCCAATAGTGATCTGAATTTTCCAAAGTGTTTTGCGAAGTCAAGATCTTCGCTAAGATCATGATAGCTTTCTTGACTTCAAACACTCGAAAGATTGGAGACATTTCCATAGACATTCTTAGTGTGTCCTACAACTCCTTTGCTGCCTCACAATAAGAATAAGCTTCAAGTATCAAGGGCTTCAAGTGAGTTTCAAGTAGTCCAAGAACCCCCCGATCTTCTTGAAACCATTTCCCATCATCAAAACTTTGATCTCCACTGATATCTTTTCCATCTTTATCCATGATTACCTTGGTTTCAATGTGATTCCAAAGACCACTACCACACAGATTTGTCTTGGTGGTTCTAGCCTGAGTAAGTAGTTCACACCTTTGAGAGAATCGTATAGGAACAGATTTTGAAGAATCCATGCTTCAGTGTTTCTACAGCCAACACACCCACAAATTTCTAGATTGATCCTAACTTCCCAAACAACCAACAAGACTTTGCCGAGAAATCAGAATTTCTTGGTGTCATACATACAGTATTCACGTAAAATCACAAAACCAGAAGAGAACTTACAAAGGTTTCTTACAGCCAACACACCCACAAATTTCCGGGATTGATCCTAACTTCCCAAGCAACCAACCAGACTTTGCTGAGAAATCACAATTTATGTTGGTGTCACTGTTGCTACAGTACCTCCGAAAATCTATTCACACCCGTAAGAGAGCTGAAGATCTATAGGCTAGCAATGGAGTTTAATCTGCAGAGACCGGACAGAGACCTGCTGAGATCTTCAAGCATGACAAGAGAAACAAAACACAAGGAGAGATTGAGAATTTTGTGAGAGATAAAGAGAGAGCTGTGGCTTAAATGGAGATTAAGAAAATAGCTGAGATGATGGAATAAGAAAAGAATCAGCAACAAGGCTCGATACCATATAGATTTTAAGAGATTTATGGGATTAAATAGAGAATTAGAGAAGAGATTCAATAAGAAAACAAGAAGATTAGATGCAGCTTCCTCAGCCATAAGAGGCACAAAAAATTAGGTTGATTATAAGAAAACGGGTTTCTCCTTTTATAGTAGAAGGAGGAACCCCTAAATGAAAAAACACGGGTGAATAATAATCACGGGTCTCGGATGAATAGTACCTTTAGATGAATAGGATCCCGACATCACGTACGGAATATCTTTTTCTCAATACTCGAGATGAATAGTAATCTCGGTCTCGGATGAATAGTACTCGTGATGAATAGGACCCAGCTTTATGCACGGAATGCCTTTTCTCCAATACACTTCAACACTTCTATTCACTCTCATTTGCTTTCAAGAGTCATAACTCGGTTTACGTATATCAGCTTGAAAATTTCACAACCTTGTCCCCGAACCAATGAATCTTCATATTCACATCATCGTCTTGTTTAAGCTTCCATATGTATCTTCTTGATACAACTCCCCATTTTCACCATTAGAAACACCTTTGAGACGCCGAGAACAAACCTAACTATAGGATAAGCTATAATGCTTGTTTCTTTCATTGATCTGCTTCTACACCTTAGTAGGATGCTTAATCATGTCATCGAGAGAGCTAAAAGGCTGAATCTAAGCCTTCCATGAAGTCTCATCACTGAAACCAAGTACAGAGCATGCAAAGGCACTCAGAGTGGCTCTTGAACTTGTCAAAACAGTTGTAGAGATTAAAGTCCTCTAACTAGACTTCCACACTTCTATTCACTCTCATTTGTATCTTGAAGAGTCATAACTCTGTTTTTAGGTATATCAGCTTGAAAATTTCAAAATCCTGGTCATGGAAACCATTGATTCTTCATATTCACATCAGGAGGTCTTGTTTAAGCATCCATATGAGTCTTGCTTTATAAGTCCCTATTTTCACCATTAGAAACACCAATGAGATGCTAAGAACAAAATGTAACTATGGGATAAGTTATAATGCTTGTTTTCTTTCGTTGATCTGCTTCTACAACTTAGTAGCATGCTTAATCATGTCATCAAGAGAGCTAAAAGGCCGAATCTAAGCCTTTAATGAAGTTTTATCATCGAAACCTAGTACAGAGCATACAATGGCACTCTATAGGGCTCATGAACTTCTTAAAACAGTCGTGAGAGATTAAAGTCCTCCGACTACACTTCAACACTTCTATTCACTCTCATTTGCTTTTAAGAGTCATAACTCGCTTTTATGTGATCAGCTTGAAAATTTCCCAATCCTTGTCCCTGAAACCAATGAATCTTCATATTCACATCAGCAGGTCTTCTTTAACCCTTCATATGTGTCTTCTTGCTACAACTCCCCAGTTTCACCATTAGAAACACCATTGAAATGCTAAGAACAAAACGGAATTATAGGATAAGCTATAATGTTTGTTTTTTCATGATATGCTTCTAAACCTTAGTAGTATGCTTAATCATGTCATCAAGAGAGCTAAAAGGCTAAATCAAGGGTTTTCATGAAGTTTCAGCACTGAAACCTAGTACAGAGCATACAATGGCACTCAGAAGTGGCGCTTGAACTTCTCAAAACAGTGTGGAGAGATTAAAGTCCTCTAACTGCACTTCAACACTTCTATTCACTCTCATTTGCTTCTTGAAGAGTCATAACTCTGTTTTATGTGTATCAGCTTGAAAATTTCACAATCCTTGTCCTCGAACCAATGAATCTTCATATTCACATCATCAGGTCTTGTTTAAGCCTCCATATGTGTCTTCTTGCTATAACTCCCCGGTTTCACCATTAGAAACACTATTGAAATGCTAAGAACAAACAGAACTATAAGATTAGCTATAATGTTTGTTTCTTTCGCTGATATGCTTTTAAAGCTTAGTAGCATGCTTAATCATGTCATCAAGAGAGCTAAAAGGCTGAATCTAAGCCTTTAATTAAGTTTCATCACTAAAACCCAAGACAGAGCATACAATGGCACTCAGAGGGCTCTTGAACTTCTAAAACAGATGGGAGATTAAAGTCCTCTAACTACACTTCAACACTTCTATTCACTCTCATTTGCTTTTGAAGAGTCATAACTCTGTGTTAGGTGTATCAGCTTGAAAAATTTACAATTCTTGGCCCTGAAACCACTGAATCGTGAGATTCACATCAATAGATCTTGCTTAAGCTCTCTATGTGTCTTCTTGCTACAACTCCCCATTTTAACCATTAGAAACACCATCGAGACGCTAAGAACAAACCGAACTATAAGATAAGTTATAATGCTTGTTTCTTTCATTGATCCGCTTCTACACCTTAAGAAGCATGCTTAATCATGTCATCAAGAGAGCTAAAAGGCTGAATCTAAGCCTTTCATGAAGTTTCATCACTCGAAACTAGTACAGAGCATACAATGGCACTCGAGTGGCTTTGAACTTTTCAAAACAGTTGTAGAGATTAAAGTCCTCTAACTAGACTTCCATACTTTATTCACTCTCATTTGTATCTTAAGAGTCATAACTCGCTTTTAGGTATATCACTTGAAAATTTCAAAATCCTTGTCCCCTAAAACCATTGATTCTTCATATTCACATCAAGGAGGTCTTGTTTAAGCATCCATATGAGTCTTGTTTCTAGAAGTCCCCATTTTCACCATTAGAAACACCAATGAGATGCTAAGAACAAACAGAACTACGATAAGCTTATAATGCTTGTTTCTTTCGCTGATCCGCTTCTAAACCTTAGTAGCATGCTTAATCATGTCATCAAGAGAGTTAAAAGGCTGAATCAAGCCTTTCATTAAGTTTCAGCACTCAAACCCAGACAGAGCATACAATGGCCTCTAAAGTGGCTCTTGAACTTCTCAAAACAGTCAGGAGAGATTAAAGTCCTCTAACTGCACTTCAACACTTCTATTCACTCTCATTTGCCTCTAAGAGTCATAACTCGTTTTATGTGTATCAGCTTGAAAATTTCACAATCCTTGTCCCCGAAAACCAATGAATCTTCATATTCACATCAGCAGGTCTTGTTTAAGCCTCCATATGTGTCTTCTTCTACAACTCCCCAGTTTCACCATTAGAAACACCATTGAAATGCTAAGAACAAAGAGAACTATAGATAAGCTATAATGCTTGTTTCTTTTCATTGATCTTCTTCTACCCTTAGTAGCATGTTTAATCATATCATCAAGAGAGCTAAAAGGCTGAATCTAAGCCTTTCATGAAGTTTAATCAAAGAAAACTAGTACAGAGCATTAAATAGCACTCAGAATGGCTCTTGATCTTCTCAAAACAGTCGGGAGGATTAAAGTCCTCCGACTTGACTTCCATACTTCTATTCACTCTCATTTGTATCTTGAAGAGTCATAACTCTGTTTTTAGGTATATCAGCTTGAAAATTTCACAATCCTTGTCCATAAAAACCATTAATTCTTTATATTCACATCCATAGGTCTTGTTTAAGCCTCCATATGTGTATTCTTGTTCCAACTCCCCATTCTCACCATCAGAAACACCATTGAAATGCTAAGAACAAACAGAACTATAGGATAAGCTATAATGTTTGTTTTTTCGCTGATATGCTTCTAAACCTTAGTAGCATGCTTAATCATGTCATCAAGAGAGCTAAAACGCTGAATCTAAGCCTTTAATTAAGTTTTATCATCGAAACCCAAAGACAGAGCATACAATGGCACTCAGAGTGGCTCTTGAACTTTTTAAAACAGTTGTGGGAGATTAAAGTCCTCTAACTACACTTCAACACTTCTATTCACTCTCATTTGCTTTTTGAAGAGTCATAGCTCCGGTTTAGGTGTATCAGCTTGAGACTTTCACCATCCTTGTCCCTGAAACCAATGAAGCTTCATATTCACATCAATAGATCTTGCTTAAGCCTCTCTATGTGTCTTCTTGCTACAACTCCCCATTTTAACCATTAGAAACACCATTGAGATGCTAAGAACAAACAGTAATCTATAGGATAATAATGCTTGTTTCTTTCGCTGATCCGCTTTTAAACCTTAATAGCATGCTTAATCATGTCATCAAGAGAGCTAAAAGTGAATCGAAGCTTTCATGAAGTTTCAGCACTGAAACCCAGACAGAGCATACAATGGCACTCAGAGTGGCTCTTGAACTTCTCAAAACACAGGAGAGATTAAAGTCCTTAAATGCACTTCAACACTTCTATTCACTCTCATTTGCTTCTTGAATAGTCATAACTCTGTTTTATGTGTATCAGCTTGAAAAGTTCACAATCCTTGTCCCTCGGAAACCAATGGAATCTTCATATTCACATCAACAGGTCTTGTTTAAGCCTCCATATGTGTCTTCTTGCTACAACGCCCCTTGTTCACCATTAGAAACACCATTGAAATGCTAAGAACAAACAGAACTATAGGATAAGCTATAATGTTTGTTTCTTTCGTTGATATGCTTCTAAACCTTAGTAGCATGCTTAATCATGTCATCAAGAGAGCTAAAAGGCTGAATCGACGCCTTTCATGAAGTTTCAGCACTGAAACCCAGTACAGAGCATACAATGGCACTCGTAGTGGCTCTTGAACTTCTCAAAACTGTTCAGGAGAGATTAAAGTCCTCTAACTGCACTTCAACACTTCTATTCACTCTCATTTGCTTTTGAAGAGTCATAACTCTGCTTTTATGTGATCAGCTTGAAAATTTCTACAATCCTTGTCCCTCGAACCAATGAATCTTCATATTCACATCATCAGGTCTTGTTTAAGCCTCCATACGTGTCTTCTTGCTACAACTCCCCAGTTTCACCATTAGAAATACCATTGAAATGCTAAGAACAAACAGAACTATAGGATTATTAATCAAGCAACAAATACCCAACAAGGAATAAAAGAAGAGAGGCCCAAGAAGAAAGGCCTTAACTGATGCCCAAATTGTTTTCGCTCAACAGCTCTATTTTGAACTCCAACGGCTCTATTACTATTCCCAACGGGATAGATTAGACCCTGAACTACAAGATACACCTAGTTATTTTTTATGCTTAAGAGTTCTATAAATATGTAATCCATTGTAACACTTTACAACCATCGAGATAATAAAATCTCTATTCTCAATCTTATTATTATTCATTCAGCTACTCTCATTCTTGTTTCTAGCAAACTTAAACTCTGAATTCTAACATGGTATCAGAGCATTGATCCATAAACAAGATCAAGTTTTTGATTTCCTCATTCTCTTCATCTGTTTCTTTTTTTTAAAATTGACATTGTCACAGCCCAGAAAATTTCAGAAACTGGTTCTTCAAGATTCAGCCCTCCTCTTTGTCTCCTTTGCATTTACATCATCTCCTCCTTCATATTCAAAGCTTCCGCAGCATTCACAAGCTCTACAGAGCTCCAAATCGAAAGAATTTTTTTCAAAAAAATTCAAATTTCTGTCCGTTTTTGGTACTGTTCATTGTCTTCTCCGAAAATTTCTTTGGTTTTCCTGGAAATACATCCTTTTAACTTCCTCCAAAAGCTCTGAGATTGATATATATTCATCCTAGACGAGCTGTGTGAAGTTAGAGTGGTTTATTTCTGGAGATTTCTCAAAGAACATTTTCCCAACTCTGAGATTGAAATTAATTCATCCTAGACGAAAGTAGAAGTTGAGGCAGCAGTATCAAACGGTTAGTCATATTTTTTTTCATGGAGGAGACAAAACCAACCGCAATTAGAGTCACCCCAAGAGGAGAGAACTATCTCCTATGGTCACGATCGACAAAAATCCAACTTGTACGGACGCCGCTTGTGGAATCAAGTTGAACCAAACAAAAGGAAAAGATCTTCAAGAAGGAGATGAAGAAGTTCTCGAAAAGTGGCTGCAAAAGATCAAATGGTGCTCAAGCATAATCCATAGCTCCTGACTGATTCAATATTTGAATCTTACTCATATTACGAGACAGCTCAAGAACTTGGGGGAAACTCTAAAGAAGGTGTATGGAGACATCGCCAATCTTTCAAGAGTATTCGGCGAAGAAAGATCTCAGCAACTCACTCAAGAAGATCAAGATTTTACCAAACACTTTGGTAAATATAGATCATTACTTGCTGAACTGGATATGCTGAGGCTAAGCACAAAAGACCTCAAAAATTATAGAGGAAAGAAAAGAGCAAGATCGAGTATTTGGACTTCTCCAATCTCTCCATCCAAAATTTAATGACCTTATAAAGTACATTTTAAGGGAGGAGAAGCTACCAAGCCTTGAGAATGTCTGCTCAAATCCAAAAGGAGCAAGGCTCCTTAGATCTCTTCAAAGAAGGAGAGTTGCTAACGGCAAACAAAGGGTTTTATAAACTCCATTCAGTTCCAACAAGAAAAGGAACAACAAAGCAATGTGAACATTGCAAGAACATCGGCAAATTCAACCAAGGAGAGGACACACCAAGGAGGAGTGCTTTATCCTTCATCCTCATCTCAGAGCCAACTTCAGAGCAAGGCAACAAGCAAACGAAGCAAACGTTTCAAATTATGCTCCAGCCACTCATCCAACTACAAAGACTCCGATGAACCCAAGTGCTCCAAACGTCCATTCTAATCAAGCCTCTACTTCAGAGAACAATGGCATGATCACCACGAGCAGAGCAGACTTAGAGGCAATGATCAAGACCATGCAAATTTGCAAGGAGTCTGGTATCACCTTTCTAGCCTCTAACTATTCAAAAACACTTTTAGTAGATTCTGAGCTTTCACCATATGATTAAAGATTCTGATCTACTAAATAATATTCAAAACACCTCTGGTCATGTTGAAGTTGTTGAAGTGAGGACTGATTATTGAAGTGAAGACTAGATGGGAATTATTGAAGTCAAGATTGAACTGGTCTTATAAGAAGAGAGGTCTGTTTGAACTCTCATAGCTGACAAGTCAAACTGCGATTTTTATATTTTGTGGCTGTCATTTTTCCCACATGTTAATTAATTTTAGCCACTTGTTTAGCTTGCTTAGAGTGGATATGATTGTAAAGGACCCATACACGAAATTAATGAGATGAGATAAGAAGAAAAAATATCTCTCACTTTCGTCTTCTTGGTTTTCGTGGGTACTGCTCATTACTTCCAAAATTCTCCAAAAATCTCAAACAACAGATTCTGTATTTCTACATGGTATCAGAGCAATAAGCTCCTAAAGACCACGTTTTTCTTAATCTTTCATTGTATCAAGCCTTGTGATGGATAATCTCAAGTTCTTCACCTTACCTGTTGTTCCGAAGGGACAACTATCTCTTGTGGTCCGTAACCACAAAGACAAAGACTTAGAAGTCGTGGATTACGGATCTATTGTCTTACATCTGTGGAGATTCCTCCGAGTCAAATAGTAGCTGGCACCACTTCAGGGGGAGTCAAGGACCGGTGCTGAGCTACAGAGGGAGAGCTAGAGTCTCCAACCCAAATAAGCTCTAGCAAAGAGGATTCCAAGTGATCCAAGAAGATCAGTCGGTATTGACTGCTCTTCGAGCTCCTTAGATCCTAGCATCCTAGCATCTTATTCTTATGTAGAGACGCAAAGGAGTTAAGGGATACACTCTTGGGAGTGGATGGAAATGAATCCAACCTCAAGAGGGATTTATGAGATCAAGAAGGCTCTCAGAATCTTCAACAAGGGAGAAGGATTTCAAGGATCTCTTTGGTGAGTTCAGGGACTGTGGGCAGAGCTTGACGTGCTCAGGCCCCTACTATTGATATCAAGGAGATGGTGGAGAGGAGAGAGCAAGATCAAGTGTTTGGTTTGCTTTCACTCTTGATGAGTCATACTTTGACAGGTTCAAAGACATTCTGAGGTTCGAGAAGCTGCCTACTCTCAACCAAGCGTGCATGATGATTCAAAAGGAGGAAGGCTCTAGGGTCTCTTTAAAGCGATAAGTGAAGTTGCTCACGTGAGCAAAGCAAAGGATGTCGATTGATGGTCGATAAGAAGAACCTCAGGTGTGATCATTGTAAGATGAAAGGACACACCAAGGATAAATGCCGACTCTCTATCCGCATCTAAAGCCCAAGAACTTCAAAGGGCGGGTCAGACGTCAAGGGAGTGGCTGGAGTACCTACATCCAACGAGATGATGTGGTCGAAAGTCAGACCAGATGCTCTAATCAAGAGCATCACCAAGCTTCAGAATCTGGTAAGGGTTCTTCACCTCTAGAACTCACAAACAAGTTATAGTGGATTCTAAAGCTTCTCATCATATGATTAGTGATAAGGAATTATTGTCTAATGTCGAACCACACGGGGAAAGGTTACAATTGCTAATGGACAAGATGTTGAGATTAGAGGAATCGGGAATTCTACAGTTATTTAAAAGGAAGTCAAAGCTCTATATTTGGCAGATTTTTCTAACAATTTATTGTCTGCTCGTAAAGCAACAAAGGACCTTGATTGCGTGGAGTCTCTTTAGTCCCGATGATGTAAAGTTTCAGGACATTAAACCGGGCAGACCATCGGGGAAGGTTGCTCCAAGGGTGGTCTCTATGTTTTGGATGAAAAGCAACCTGCTGTGGATAAGTTTATTAGTAAGTCAAAGACTAAGCACTTTTTTGCACGAGATTGGGTCATCCTCATCTTAAAGCTCTCCAGCTTGTTTCGCTTAATCGTAAAGCACAAGATCATAAGGACCGTGAAGGCATTCTAGGGAAACATTGCAGAACTGTTTTTCCTAATCGAAGTACGTCTGTATGATACGTGTTTTGATCTTGTACATTCTGGATGTATGGACAGCTCCTTGTGCAACCCGCGATCAATATAAGTATTTTGTTTCTTTTATTGATGAGAAGTCTAAATACACACGGGTTACACTTATGAGTTCTAAGAGCCAGGTTCTCAAGGCGTTTCCAATTTCTACAATTATGTCTTTACTCAGTTTAGGGCTAAGATCAAAGTTCCGAGGAGGATAATGGTGGAGAATACATGGGTAATGATTTTAAGAGGTTTGCGGAGGAACAGGAATCGTGCATCAGACTTCTTTGCATATACTCCACAGAAAATGGAGTGGTGAACGCAAGAACAGACATTTAATGGAAGTATCCAGGCAATGTTGTTTGGAGAGAAGTGTACCTAAGGAGTATTGGGGTGATGCTGTGATGACAGCCTGCTATCTAATAAACCGCTACCAGCAGCTCATCTTGGAAACATTTCTCCATTTGGAGGTATTAAACAAAGTTAAACCTTCTATTGATCATTTGCGTGTGTTTAGTGTGTCCGCTTCTGCTTTTGTTCCGGAAAACTCAGAGGCACAAGTTAGGAGCCAAAGAGCATCAAGTGTATGTTCATTGGGTATTCCTCTACACAAAAGGGGTACAAGTGTTACAATCCAACCACCAAAGGGTGCATATATCAAGAGAGGTTAAATTTGTTGAAGATAAGGGATATTTCGGTACAAAGAGTCGGGATAGCTTGATAGATTTAACCTCATCCGTGGAAAATGCATCTACATTAAAAGTTATTCTTCAAGGGTAGCTCCAGGTGTTGGTAATGAAAATGAACATATTGATCATGATGATGTTCTGCAGATGAAGGTGAGAACAAAGGTGCATCAAAGTGGAACCTATGGGTGAACCAGAGGGTAATGTTGTAGATGAGGAATCACCCAATGTTGAGATTAATCTAGAATCAGCTGAAAATGATGCCGTTGAGGAATCCGAGGCATCAGATCCTGAAGAAGAAATTGTACCTCCATTGAGAAGAAGTACAAGGATGAGATTTCCCCCGAGAATTGGAAGAACACAAGAGTATATTACAATAATCGGCAAAGGCTCATCCAATTCGGAATCATTGTGCTATGGATCAGTTTCCACAAGAACACCAAGCTTTCTCGCCAATATTGACCAACATAGGATTCCAAAGAGGTATGAAGAGGCTTGTTTGGATGATGTTCGGGTTCAAGCTTATGCTGGAAGAGATAAAGATCCATGGTTAAGAATGATACATGGGATGAAGTTGACAAGCCCAACAAGAAGAAGTTGGTTGGTCAGAGAGTGGGTGTATACCATCAAGTATACCAGGACTGGGGAAATAGAGAGATACAAGGCGAGGTTAGTTGCCAAGGGTTACACACAAAAGCATGGAGTGGATTACACAGAGACCTTTTGCGCCAAAGAGCCAAGCTTCATTCGCACGGGTTCTTCTCTATCGCTACTAACTGTTGGAACATATGGCGATGGATGTGAAAAATGCATTTCTTCAAGGAGATTTAAAGGAAGAAGTGTACATGGTTCCTCCAGAAGGTGTTAGTATGGGTGACAACAAGGTCTGCAAGCTTAAGAAAGCAATTTATGGTCTCAAGCAATCACCTCGGGCTATTAATCAAGCAACAAATAGCCAACAAGGAATAAAAGAAGAGAGGCCCAAGAAGAGAAGCCCAGAACTGACGCCCAAATTGTTTTCGTCTCCAACAGCTCTATTTTGAACTCCAACGGCTCTATTACTATTCCTAACGGATAGATTAGACTCTGAACTACAAGATACACAGTTATTTTTATGCTTAAGAGTTCTATAAATATGTAATCCATTGTAACACTTTACTACTAACGAGATAATAAAATCTCATAAGAGATAATAAAATCTCTATTCTCAATCTTATTATTATTCATTCAGCTACTCATTCTTGTTTCTAGCAAATCGAAACTCTGAATTCTAACATGGTATCAGAGCATTGATCCATAAACAAGATCAAGTTTTTGATTTCTCATTCTCTTCATCTGCTTTTTTTTTCAAAATTGACATCACAAATTTCAAAAATCGCAGTAAACTAGTTCTTCAAGATTCATCCTCCTCTTTGTCTCCTTTGCATTTACGCCCATCTCCTCCTTCATATTCAAAGCTTCAAGAGCATTCACAAGCTCTACAGAGCTCCAAATCGAAAGAATTTTTTCGAAAATTCAAATTTCATCTCGCTTTTGGTACGTTCATTGCCTTCTCCAAAATTTTTTGGTTTTTCCGAAATACATCCTTTAACTTCCTCCAAAAGCTCTGAGATTGATATATATTCATCCTAGACGAGCCGTGTGAAGTTAGGAGTGGTTTATTTCTGGAGATTTTCAAAGAACATTTTCCCAACTCGAGATTGAAATTAATTCATCCTAGACGAAGTTAGTGAAGTCGAGGCAAGTAGTATCAAACGGTTAGTCATATTTTTTTTCATGGAGGAGACAAAACCAACCGCAATTAGAGTCACCCTAAGAGGAGAGAACTATCTCCTATGGTCAAGATCGACAAAATCCAACTTGTACGGACGCGCTTGGGAATCAAGTTGAACCAACAAAAGGAAAAGAGCTTCAAGAAGGAGATGAAGAAGCTCGAAAAGTGGCTGCAAAAAGATCAAATGGTGCTCAGCATAATCCATAGCTCCTCGAGTGATTCAATATTTGAATCTTACTCATATTAAGCAGACAGCTCAAGAACTTTGGGAAACTCTAAAGAAGGTGTATGGAGACATCACCAATCTTTCAAGAGTATTCGAGTGAAGAAAGATCTCAGCAACCTCGCCAAGAAGATCAAGATTTTACCAAACACTTTGGTAAATATAGATCATTACTTGCTGAATTGGATATGCCGAGGCCAAGCACAAAAGACCTCAAAATTATAGAGGAAAGAAAAGAGCAAGATCGAGTATTTGGACTTCTCCAATCTCCGATCCCAAATTTAATGACCTTATAAAGTACATTTTAAGGGAGGAGAAGCTACCAAGCCTTGAGAATGTCTGCTTCAAATCCAAAAAGGAGCAAGGCTCCTTAGATCTCTTCAAGAAGAAGAGTTGCTAACGGCAAACAAAGGTTTTTACAAAACCTCCATTCAGTTCCAACAAGAAAGGAACAACAAAGCAATGTGAACATTGCAAGAAGCATTGGAAAATTCAACCAAGGAGAGGACACACCAAGGAGGAGTGCTTTATCCTTCATCCTCATCTCAGAGCCAACTTCAGAGCAAGGCAACAAGCAAATGAAGCAAACGCCCAAATTATGCTCCAGCCACTCAACCAACTACAGCACTCCGCATGAACCCAAGTGCTCCAAACGGCCATTCTAATCAAGCCTCTACTTCAGAGAACAATGGCATGATCACCATGAGCAGAGCAGACTTAGAGGCAATGATCAAGACTATGCAAATTTGCAAGGAGTCCGGTATCACCTTTCTAGCCTCTAACTATTCAAAAACGCTTTTAGTAGATTCAGGAGCTTCTCACCATATCATTAAAGATTCTGATCTACTAAATAATATTCAACACCCCTCTGGTCATGTTGAAGTTGCTAATGGAGTTAGAGTGCCAATTAAAGGCGAGGAAATTTAAACCCTTTGGAAATGAATCTAGTGCTTTTTACATGCCTACATTTAGCAATAATTTGGTCTCGAAAAAGAGCTACCAGCGATCTCAATGCTTATGCTATATTTGGACCCAACAGCTTCATTTTCGGGATATTAAACCGGTGAAGTTTAGGCAAGGGAATATTAAGGGAGAGTTGTATACTCTAGAAGATCTCAAGAACCATTCTAGATGCTCCAACTCGCTAGTTTGCCGCTTATTAATTCCCGTCATGTAGCTAGTAGTTCAAATGATTTATGGCATGCTAGATTAGGCCATCCTCATTTTAGAGCTTTAAAATTAATTATGCCCAATGTAGGATTTGATAACTCTAAGTGTGAGTCTTGTATTTTGGGGAAAACATTGTAGAAGTGTTTTCCAAAAACTCTTTATCAATATATGAGAATTGTTTTGATTTAGTTCACTTGATGTTTGGACCTCACCTTGCCTATCTAGAGATAACCTAAAATACTTTGGACATTCATAGATGAAAAATCAAAATATACACGGGTCACATTGTTACCTTCTAAAGATAGAGTATTTGAGGCATTTGTCAACTTTCAAACATATGTGACTAATCATTTCAATGCTAAAATTAAGGGCTAAGATCGGATAATGGAGGAGAATACACAAGCCACATTTTCAAGGCTCATTTGGCAAATCATGGCATCCTTCACCAAACGAAGCTGTCCTTATACTCCACAACAAAATGGAGGGCCGAAAGGAAGAATAGGCATCCGATGGAAGTAGCAAGATCAATGATGTTCCACAAAAACATGCCAAGGAGATTTTGGGGAGATGTCATGACCGCATGCTACCTCATAAATAGAATTCCAACAAAAGTCTTAGATGACTTATCACCATTTGAGGTATTAAACAAAACCAAACCAAATATTAATCACTTACGCGGTTTGGTAAGTGTTTGTTTTGTCTTAGTGCCAACGGATCAAAGGAATAAGTTAGATGCTAAAAGCACTAGATGCGTGTTCATTGGATACCCACTACTCAAAGGGTACAGATGCTATGATCCAAGCACCAAACGATCATGACGCCTAGAGATGTAAAATTCCTAGAAGATCAAAGTTATTTTGAGAAGTCGGCTGGGAAAGTGGAAAGACTTGGCTGACTCTACAACAGATCGAGCAGCCCCTCTTCAACATATTTTAAGTCACATGGGTCTTTCTCAAATGAATGAAGATCAAACAGCCCCCGCAAACAATCAAGAAGAGCAGATTCAAGAAGAAGGGCAAATGTTCAAAATGAGCAAGAGAATGACGAAGGAGTAATGAACAAGAGGGAGTTAATCAAGAAACTCCACCAGAAGCTGATATTCAGGAAAATGAATATCTTGAGGAAGAAGAGGCACCAGCACCAACTCTTGAGAAGCACACGCCAAAGATTTGGTCCGCACTATTGGAAACAAACTAGGGTCTATTATAACCATCAAGTTGTGGCTCACCCTATCCAAGCTCAGTGTTCTCTTGCCCTCTTGCCATCAGATCATCAAGCATTCCTTGAAAGATAGAGCAGCATTACATTCCAAAGACCCACGAAGAAGCAAAAGAAATCAAGGTCCTGGATGGATGCTATAGATGCCGAGATAGAAGCAATGGTTAGAAATCACACTTGGGATGTAAGTGATCTACCTTCGAAAAAGAGCCGTGACATCTAAATGGGTATTCACCATCAAGTATCACAGCAATGGAGAAATCGAAAGGTATAAAGCTCTAATGGTTGCAAGGGGATTTACTCAAACTTATGGAGAAGACTATACGGACACCTTTGCACCAAAGTGGCTAAGCTCCATACATTGAACAGTGATTTTATCATTGGCAACCAATCTATCTTGGGAATTATGGCAAATGGATGTCAAAACGATTCCTCCAAGGAGAGCTTCAAGAAGAAGCGTACATGAAGCCTCCACCAGGTCTTGAAAGTTCAATTCTCATGGCAAAGTTTTCAAACTTAGAAAAGCCATTTACGGCTTCAAGCAATCTCCAAGAGCCTGGTACCACAAGCTAAGCTTTACACTAACAGCCAAAGGATTTAAAAGATCGAGAGGCTGATCACACCTTGTTTACTTCTCAAAGTGCTCAAGGAATCATCGTAGTCTTGGTATATGAGATGACTTGATCATTTCCAAGAATGATCAAGGGTATTCAAGAAACCAAACTTTTCCTTAAATCTGTATTTGATATAAAAGATCTAGGTGAACTTAAATATTTTCTAGGTATAGAGATATGCCGCTCTCCCAAGGCTTGTTTCTATCCCAAAGAAAATATTCACCGATTTGCTTACAGAGACAGGAAAATTAGGTTCTAAACCGCCAAGACACCTCGAAGATGGCTACAAGGTCAGGAGAAAGGGGGAGAAAGGACAAGATCCACTTGACAAAACCATTTGAAGATCCAGCTCAATACCCCGGGCTTGTAGGTAAGTTAATTTACTTAACCATAACAAGGCCTGACCTATGCTTTGCCGTGAATCAAGTGAGCCAACACATGAAAGAGCCCTTGGTGCACCACTGAATACGGTGGAAAGAATTTGAGATACATCAAAGGATCACCAGGCAAGGTGTTTGGATGGGAAAGAATAATAGTAATCAAGTTAGGCTATTGTGATGGATTACGCCGGAGATACGATGGATAGAAAATCCACAACCGGCTATTGCACATTTATCGGAGGGAACTTAGTAACCTGGAAATCCAAGAAGCAAAAGGTCGCCTCATGCTCAAGCGCCAAAGTGAGTATAGAGAATGAAGAAGCTCACAAATGAGCTAGTATGGCTAAAGGCGCTTCTAAAGGATCTCGGGAATCGAGAGCACAAGTCCCATTACCATGCATTGTGACAATCACAGCAATTCACATTGCTACAAACTCAATCTTCCATGAACGAACCAAGCACATAGAAGTGGATTGTCACAAAGTTAGAGAGAAGATAATTGAAGGAGTAATCCTCCCATGCTACACAAGAAGCTTAAGATCAGCTCGACATATTCACCAAATCTACAAGTCTCAAGATTTGCAACCACATTCACAGCAAGCTTGGACTAATAGATCTCACTCATCCTTGATCATGCCTCTCATTTCCAGAGACACTACACTCTTTTCCTCACAAGGAGTTTTTCCCACGTGGTTTGTACTTGTGAGGTTTTTAATGAGGTAGTCGGAGGATTTGTTTTCGAAAATCAAACTTAGTCTCCACACTCATTCCGCTAAGCTCGAGGGGGAGTATTAATCACAACAAATACCCAACAAGGAATAAAAGAAGAGAGGCCCAAGAAGAGAAGGCCAGAACCGACGCCCAAATTGTTTTCGCCTCCAACAGCTCTATTTTGAACTCCAACGGC
The DNA here is from genome assembly GCA_028015245.1 of Cardamine occulta. Lineage (NCBI taxonomy): Eukaryota > Viridiplantae > Streptophyta > Magnoliopsida > Brassicales > Brassicaceae > Cardamine > Cardamine occulta. The sequence goes on from CM051377.1 coordinate 204,308, forward strand.
TCTATTACTATTCCCAATGGATAGATTAGACTGAACTACAAGATACACCTAGTTATTTTTATGCTTAAGAGTTCTATAAATATGTAATCCATTGTAACACTTTACTACTACCGAGATAATAAAATCTCATAAGAGATAATAAAATCTCTATTCTCAATCTTATTATTATTCATTCAGCTACCCTCATTCTTGTTTCTAGCAAAGGTAAACTCTGAATTCTAACATTGAAGCAATCCCTAAGAGCCTGGTACCACAAGCCAAGCTTTACACTAACAGCCAAAGGATTTAAAAAGATCAGAGGTTGATCACACCTTGTTTACTTCTCAAAGTGCTCATGGAATCATTGTAGTCTTGGTATATAGAGATGACTTGATCATTTCCGCAATGATCAAGTTGGTATTCAAGAAACCAAACTTTTCCTTAAATCTGTATTTGATATAAAAGATCTAGGTGAACTTAAATATTTTCTAGGTATAGAGATACGCCGCCTTCTCAAGGCTTGTTTATATCCCAAAGAAAATATTCACTGATTTGCTTACAGAGACAGAAAAATTAGGTTCTAAACCGCCAAGCCACCCCGGAAGATGGCTACAAGGTCAGGAGAAAGGGGGAGAAAGGACAAGATCCACTTGACAAACCATTTGAAGATCCAGCTCAATACCCGGCTTGTAGGTAAGTTAATTTACTTAACCATAACAAGGCCCGACCTATGCTTTGCGTAGAATCAAGTGAGCCAACACATGAAAGAGCCCTTGGTGCACCACTGAATACGGTGGAAAAATTTGAGATACATCAAAGGATCACCAGGCAAGGTGTTGGACGGGAAAGAATAATAGGACTGAAGTCAGGCTATTGTGATGGATTACGCTGAGATACGATGGATAGAAAATCCACAACCGGCTATTGCACATTTATCGAGGAAACTTAGTAACCTTGAAATCTAAGAAGCAAAAGGTCGCCCCATGATCAAGCGCTGAAAGTGAGTATAGAGAATGAAGAAGCTCACAAATGAGCTAGATGGCTAAAGGCGCTTAAAGGATCCGGGAATCGAGAGCACAAGTCCCATTACCATGCATTAGACAATCACAGCAATTCACATTGCTACAAACTCAGCCTTCCATGAACGAACCAAGCACATAGAAGTGGATTGTCACAAAGTTAGAGAGAAGATCATTGAAGAAGTAATCCTCCCATGCTACACAAGAAGCTTAAGATCACTTGCCGACATATTCACCAAATCTACAAGTCTCAAGATTTGCAACCACATTCAGAGCAATCTGGACTAATAGGATCTCACTCATCCTTGATCATGCCTCTCCATTTCCAGAGACACTACACTCTTTTCCTCACAAGGAGTTTTTCCCACTAGGTTTGTACTTGTGGAGGTTTTTAATGAGGTAGTTGGGGAGGATTTGTTTCGAAAATCAAACTTAGTCTCCACACTCATTCCGCTAAGTTTGAGGGGGAGTATTAATCAAGCAACAAATACCCAACAAGGAATAAAAGAAGAGAGGCCCAACAAGAGAAGGCCAGAACTGACGCCCAAATTGTTTTCGCTCCAACAGCTCTATTTTGAACTCCAACGGCTCTATTACTATTCCCAACGGATAGATTAGACTCGAACTACAAGATACACCTAGTTATTTTTTATGCTTAAGAGTTCTATGAATATGTAATCCATTGTAACACTTTACAACTATCGAGATAATAAAATCTCATAAGAGATAATAAAATCTCTATTCTCAATCTTATTATTATTCATTCAGCTACTCTCATTCTTGTTTCTAGCAAACTTAAACTCTGAATTCTAACAATAAGCAAATGAAGCAAATGCTTCAAATTATGCTCCAGCCACTCATCAACTACAGCACTTGGTATGAACCTAAGTGCCCCAACCGGCCATTCTAATCAAGCCGCTACTCCAGAGAACACTGGCATGATCACCATGAGCAGAGCAGACTTAGAGGCAATGATCAAGACCATGCAAATTCGCAAGGAGTCCGGTATCACCTCTCTAGCCTCTAACTATTCAAAAACACATTGAGTAGATTCCGGAGCGCCTCACCGTATGATTAAAGATTCTGATCTACTAAATAATATTCAAAACACCTCCGGTCATTTTGAAGTTGCAATGGAGTTAGAGTGCCAATTAAAGGCGAGGAAATTTAAACCCCTTTGAAATGAATCTAGTGCTTTTTTACATGCCTACATTTAGCAATAATTTGGTCTCGCAAAAAGAGCTACCACCGATCTCAATGCTTATGCTATATTTGGACCCAATAACTTTCATTTTCGGATATTAAAACTGGTGAAGTTTTAGGCAAGGGAAACATTAAGGGAGAGTTGTATACTCTAGAAGATCTCAAGAACCATTCTAGATGCTCCAACTCTGCTAGTTTGTCATTTATTAATTCCCGTCATGTAGCTAGTAGTTCAAATGATTTATGGCATGCTAGATTAGGCCATCCTCATTCTAGAGCTTTAAAATTAATTATGCCCAATGTAGTATTTGATAATTCTAAGTGTGAGTCTTGTATTATGGGAAAACATTGCAGAAGTGTTTTCCAAAAACTCCTTATCAATATATGAGAATTGTTTTGATTTAGTTCACTCTGATGTTTGGACCTCACCTTGCCTATCTAGAGATAACCTAAAAATACTTTGTGAGATTCATAGATGAAAAATCAAAATATACATGGGTCACATTGTTACCTTCTAAAGATAGAGTATTCGAGGCATTTGTCAACTTTCAAACATATGTGACTAATCATTTCAATGCTAAAATTAAGGTGCTAAGATCGGATAATGGAGGGAATACACAAGCTACACTTTCAAGGCTCATTTGGCAAATCATGGCATCCTTCACCAAACGAGCTGTCCTTATACTCCACAACAAAATGGAGGGCCGAAAGGAAGAATAGGCATCCGATGGAAGTAGCAAGATCAATGATGTTCCACAAAACATGCCAAGGAGATTTTGGGGAGATGTTGTCATGACCGCATGCTACCTCATAAATAGAATTCCAACAAAAGTCTTAGATGACTTATCACCATTCGAGGTATTAAACAAAACCAAACCAAATATTAATCACTTACGCGTTTGGTAAAGGTTTGTTTTGTCTTAGTGCCAAGGGATCAAAGGAATAAGTTAGATGCTAAAAGCACTAGATGCGGTTCATTGGATACCCACTACTCAAAAGGGTACAGATGCTATGATCTAAGTACCAAACGATCATGACATCTAGAGATGTAAAATTCCTAGAAGATCAAAGTTATTTTGAGAAGTCGGGCTGAAAAGTGTGAAAGACTTGGCTGACTCTACAACAGATCGAGCAGCCTCTTCAACACATTTTAAGTCACATGGGTCTTCCTCAAATGAATGAAGATCAAACAGCCCCCGCAAACAATCAAGAAGATCAGATTCAAGAAGAAGGGTAAATGTTCAAAATGAGCAAGAGAATGACGAAGGAGTAATGAACAAGGGGGAGTTAATCAAGAAACTCCACTAGAAGCTGATATTCAGGAAAATGAATATCATGAGGAAGAAGAGGCACCAGCACCAACCTTTCGAAGAAGACACGCCAAAGATTTGGTCCGCACCATTGGAAATAAACTAGGGTCTATTATAACCATCAAGTCGCGGCTCACCCTATCCAAGCTCAGTGTTCTCTTGCCTCTCGCCATCAGATCATCAAGCATTCCTTGAAAGATAGAGCAGCATTACATTCCAAAGACCTATGAAGAAGCAAAAGAAATCAAGGTCTGGATGGATGCTATGGATGCCGAGATACAAGCAATGGTTAGAAATCACACTTGGGATGTAAGTGATCTACCTTCGGAAAAAGAGCCGCGGACATCTAAATGGGTATTCACCATCAAGTATCACACCAATGGAGAAATCGAAAGGTATAAAGCTCGAATGGTTGCAAGGGGATTTACTCAAACTTATGGAGAAGACTATACGGACACCTTATTGAGAAAAGGCATTCCGTGAAGATGGTCGGGTACTATTCATCTCGGGTACTATTCATCCCGAGACCCGAGATTACTATTCATCCCGTGAATCTATTAAGAAAAGGCATTCCGTAGAAGATCGGGTACTATTCATCTCGGTACTATTCATCCCGAGACCCGAGATTACTATTCATCCGCATGTAAGTTGCGGTTTCACTTTTGTAGCCTTTTTTTTTTATCTAGGGCATCCTCCTTGTTCTATAAAAAGGAGGAAACCCTTTTTCTTGTTATTTAACACAATATGGACGCCTCCTTAGGCTTATAAGAAGAAAATGGCCGTGGGCTTTCATTCTCTAATTCATCTAATCTCTGTCCTAATTTCTCCATCTAATCTCTTTAAAATCTCATGGCATCAGAGCAGGTTACCGATTCTCCGCCTTGTTTTCAATCAGTTCTAGCTATTCTCTTGATTTCTCCCCAGCCATTATTCTGTTCTTGCTCAGCCATTTTTGTTCTCAAGTTCTGAAACCCTAAAATTGTTTGTTCTCCTTGTTAACACTTGTCGATCTTAGCAGATCTCCTGCTCCATCTCTGTTCTTTTAATCTCCATTGCTGCCTCTACAGATCTGCAGATCTCTTCTCGTTTTTACAGATTTCGGAGGTACTAGAAAAAAGGACACCAACAGAATTTTTGATTTATTAGCAAAGTTAGGATCAATCTGAAATTTGCGGGTGCATTGGTCGAAGAAACTCAAGCATGGATTCTTCAAAATCTGTTCCTATACCAGCATTCTCAAAGGTGTGAACTACTTGCTGGGCTAGAACCACCAAGACAAATCTGTGGTCGTGGTCTTGGAATCACATTGAAACCCAAGATAAGAAAGTAATCACAAATGAAGATGGAAAAGAGATCAGTGGAGATCCAAGTTCTGAAGATGGCAAATGGTTTCAAGAAGATCGGGGTTCTTGGACTACTTAAACTCACTAAGCTGCAATACTGAAGCTTATTCTTATTGCGAGACGCAAAGGAGCCATGGGACACACTAAAGAATGTCTATGGAAATGTCTCCAATCTTTCTCGAGTGTTTGAAGTCAAGAAAGCTATCAACAATCTTAGCCAAGAAGATCTTGACTTCACAAAACACTTTGGAAAATTCAGATCACTATGGGCTGAACTCGAGATGCTAAGACCTTTCTCGTAGATCCAAGTACTCTCAAGGAAAGGGTGAACAAGATAGGGTCTTTGGTTTGCTTCTCACATTGAACCCGCTTATAATGATCTCATCAAGCACATCCTTAGAGCTGAGAAGTTACCAAGCTTAGATGAGGTGTGCTCTCAAATCCAACGTGAACAAGGCTCAGAGGGTCTCTTCAAAGGGCAAAGGGAAATGGTCATGGCACATAAAGTTACTTTCAAGTCTGAAGATAGGAAGATTCTTGTGTGTGATCACTGCAAGAAGAGAGGCCATATCAAGGACAAATGTTGGATACTACATCCACATCTTAAGCCAGCAAAGTTCAAGGTCTGCTTAACTACTCTCAAGAAACCTCAACCGAAGCAAGCTCAGCTGACCATCTAGACAAGGAGATGAACTGGCTATGGTTGCCTACTCCAATGATGTTGTTAGGAAGTCGGACCTGAAGCTCTTATCAAGTCCATTGCTGCCCTTACCAATAAAGAATCCGTATCACCCACTTTGCTTCTTTACCTAAATCACAAAATAAAAACATTGATTATTGATTCCGGGGCTTCCATCATATGATTAGGAACCCTAACCTCATTAATAATGTTAAACCTATTAATGGAAATGGATAATCGCAAATGGTGATAGGATCCCATAAGAGGAGTAGGTGATTTAAAACTTTGTGATAAGAACTCTAAAGCGCTTTTATGCCCGAGTTCACCTCTAATCTTGTCTCAAGATGATGTGATTCTCCTAACACCGGAGAAAACCCACGTGCCTTGTTCAGACCAAGTGAAGTCCAAGCTCAATTTTTACATTTCAACAACAACTTGGACTATAATTTCAACTCATCAGAGGTTCATATCAAACTGGAATCAGTCCAATCCGAGTTTAGGTGAAGAAGTTATTCAACTTCCAAGTCAAGTGATTCCCAGCTTACGCAATTCAGACATACGGTGTTGAATAATTATTTCCAACCAAACCAGAAGGAATCAAGCTATGAGACAAATTATTCTGGAATCTTGAATCATCAAAGGATCTGGGGAAAATTGGAATCACAACAACGCCGATTCAGACTTGGGAGATATGAATTTTACAATTCAATGGATCTGCTTCAGGCCCTATTATGCCGACTGAGCCAAAGATTACGATGCACAGCCCAACTCAGGTACGATCTCGATGTAAAAAATTGGAGAATCTTGTTGGATCTCTTAGGTTTCCAACAAGCCCAAGAAAAGAAGGAAATTCCATCGGATGAGAAAGATACACTCTATTTGCCAAGATGGGTCAATCTGGTTCAAAACTTGAAGAGTTCTAGACCCAATTGGTTTGCAAGCTTCCAGACTTATGTTTGGCATCCAGGAGGTATTTCTACCAAATCCACAAGGCCCAAATAGTGATCCATTTCGTGGAGCTGAAGTACAAGAAGTACAAGAAGTACAAGAGTTATTTGATTTTGTTTTAAGTTTTATTTTATTTTCAGCAATTAATATTGCTTAGATATTTTCTACTCTTCCTAGGCTATATAAGCACGCCTAGACTATCACAAATAATCAATCAACTTTCTTTTCAACATATTTTAGAGTGAATCTCTTTGTTCTTTTAGAACTTTCGATTGCTTGGTGTAATATCCAACAATCAAACCTTGTCTTGTCTAGGTGTGTCATATCCTAGGAGACATCGAGGTATATCAAGAGCCTTCCGCAACTCTTGGTGACCATTCGATCCATCATCTATCCATCTATCCATTTCCACAACTCGAAAGTGCTCTAATCCTTGGGAGGATCACATCATCTAGAGACAATAATAAATACTATGTTACATTTATTGATGAGAAATCGAAATATACACGGGTCACATTGCTTGCATCTAAGGATAGAGTATATGATGTATTTGTTAATTTTCAATCATAAGTTACTAACCAGTTTAATGCCAAGATCAAGGTATTCAGGTCTGATAATGGTGGGGAATACACTAGTCACAAGTTCAAAGATCACTTAGCAAAAACATGGGATCATACACCAAACTAGCTGCCCATATACACCCCAACAAAATGGTGTAACTGAGAGGAAGAATAGACATCTTATGGAAGTTGCAAGATCCATGATGTTTAACACCAATGTCCCAAGGAGATTCTGGAGTGATGCTGTCATGGCGGCTTGTTACCCCGATAAGTACGATACCAACAAGGATCCTAACTGATTTAGCGCCATTTGAGGTATTGAACCTAACCAAACCTTCTATTGATCACTTACGAGTGTTTGGTTGCATTTGTTTTGTAATGAGACCAGGTGAACCGAGGGACAAGCTTGAAGCTAAGAGCACAAAATGCATGTTCCTAGGCTACTCTACTACTCAAAAGGGCTACAAGTGCTATGATTTCTCAAAGAACAGAACAATTGTATCAAGAGATGTCAAATTCATCGAGCACCAAGGGTATTACGATAAGAAGGATCGGGGAGTTTCAAAGATTTGGCAAGATCACCATCGATAGAGCCGCTAGTCTCAAACATCTCCTTAGTCATCTTGGGAATCCTCCTCCTCGGAGAGAAGAACACTCTGATAATGTCGAAACCAACCAACAAGGAGTGGAGACTACAGAAGATCAACCCAATTCTGAGCTTGGGAATATACACGCTGCTCCAAACCCCATGGAAGAAACTGATACCATCGAAAGCACACTCAACGAATCAAACCCACTTGACATGGAACAAGACCAAGATCAAGATAAGGATGGTATGATCAAGATGTGGTTCAAGAGGATCACCATGGATGAGGTTAGACATGAAGCAGAAACTCCTCCTCCTCCACCACCACCTCCCTTTGGAGAAGCACTAGACAGAGGTTTGGACCCCAACATTGAAGGTCACTAGAGTCTATTTCAATAACCAAGCTGTAAGATCCCATACAAGCTGTGTGTCGCTGACCTGTTACTAACTGCTCATCAAGCCTTCCTTGGAAAAATTGATGCTCAATGGATTCCACAGAGTTACGAAGAAGCCAAAGGAGTAACGTAATGGCCGGGAGCAGGATAATGAGGTCAGGGCTATGGAAAGGAATCATACATGGGATGAAGCCGACCTACCTTTGGGAAAAAAGGCTGTTAGTTCACGGCGGCTTTTCACTATCAAGCATTCGAGCAATGGAGATGTTGAGAGGTACAAAGCAAGACTTGTTGCAAGAGGATTCACACAGACTTATGGAGATGATTATACAGAAACGTTTGCTCCAAGCCAAGCTGCATACAGTTAGAGTTGTTCTCTCATTGGCTACAAATCTGGATCGGGAGTTACGGCAAATGGATGTGAAGAATGCGCTTTGCAAGGAGAACTTGAAGAAGAAGCGTACATGACTCCACCACCAGGCTTTGAAGGATCCATTGCTCCGGAAGGTTATGCGCTTAGAAAAGCCATATATGGACTAAAGCAATCCCCAAGAGCTTGGTACCACAAACCGAGCTATACTCGAGCTTAAAGGGTTCAAGAGATCTCAAGCTGATCACACATTGTTCACAAGTCCAAAGTCCACGAGGAATCATTGTAGTATTGGTCTTACGTGGATGACCTTATCATTTCCGCAATGATAAGGAAGGTATTCTCAAACGAAAACCTATCTTAAAACTGTATTTGATATCAAAGATCTCGGAGAACTAAAATATTTCCTAGGGATCAAGTATGTCGCGCCTTCGAGGACTTATTTTTATCACAAAGGAAATATACTCTTGACTTGCTGAACGAGACACGTAAAATAGGAGCAAAGCCAGCCAAAACCCTCGCAGATGGCTACAAGGTCAAGTTTAAAGGGGAGAAAAAGGGAAAGGAGCTCAAAGAAGAAGATCCATTAGATAAACCATATGCTGATCCTCTCCAATACCAAGACTAGTGGGTAAGCTTATCTATCTAACTTTAATAAGACCCGACTTATGTTTTGCTGTGAATCAGGTGAGTCAATACATGCAAAACCCCACAGATACCATTGGAACATGGTGGAGAGGATACTCAGATATCTAAAAGGGAGTCCAGGACAAGGCATATGGATGGGAAAGAATGAGAATGCCGAGATTGTTGGTTATCGGATGCAGACTACGCCGGTGACACTAATGATAGGAAGTCAACCACTGGATATCGTACATTCATTGAGGGAATTTGGTGACATGGAAGTCTAAGAAGGTATAAAGGTCATGTTCAAGTGCTGAATCCGAGTATAGAGCAATGAGGAAGCTCACGAAGAACTCATTTGGCTTAAGGCACTACTCAGAGATCTAGGCATTGAAACCACAAGACCCATCACCACGCATTGTGACAATCAAGCTGTTATCCACATTGCCAGCAACTCTGTTTCACGAGAGGACCAAGCACATGAAGTCGACCGCCACAAAGTTCGAGAGAAGATCAAAGAAGGAGTCACACTACCATGCTTTACAAGAAGTGAAGATCAACTAGCAGACATCTTCACCAAAGCAGTAGTCTTTATTAATCAAGCAACAAATACCCAACAAGGAATAAAAAGAAGAGAGGCCCAAGAAGAGAAGGCCAGAACTAACGCCCAAATTGTTTTCGCCTCCAACAGCTCTATTTTGAACTCCAACGGCTCTATTATTCCTAACGGATAGAATAGACTCTGAACTACAAGATACACCTAGTTATTTTTATGCTTAAGAGTTCTATAAATAAGTAATGCATTGTAACATTTTACAACTAATGAGATAATAAAATAGCATAAGAGACAATAAAATCTCTATTCTCAATCTTATTATTATTCATTCAGCTACTCTCATTCTTGTTTCTAGCAAACTTAAACTCTGAATTCTAACATGGTATCAGAGCTTTGATCCATAAACAAGATCAAGTTTTTGATTTCTCATTCTCTTCATCTGCTTTCTTTTTTTTTTCAAAATTGACATTGTTACGCTCTTAAAATTTTAAACCGGTTCTTCAAGATTCAGCCCTCCTCTTTGTCTCCTTTGCATTTACGCCATCTCCTACTTCATATTCAAAGCTTCCAAGAGCATTCACAAGCTCTACAGAGCTCCAAATCAAAAGAATTTTTTTGAAAATTCAAATTTCCGCCTGTTTTGGTACGTGTTCACGCCTTCTCCAAAATTTCTTTGGTTTTTTTGAAATACATCCTTTAACTTCCTCCAAAAGCTCTGAGATTGATATATATTCATCCTAGACGAGCTGTGTGAAGTTAGAGTGGTTTATTTCTGGAGATTTCAAAGAACATTTTCCTAACTCTGAGATTGAAATTAAGTCATCCCAGACGAAAGGAAGTCGAGACAAGTAGTATCAAACGGTTAGCATATTTTTTTTATCATGGAGAAGACAAAACCAACCGCAATTAGAGTCACCCTAAGAGGAGAGAACTATCTCCTATGGTCACGATCGACAAAAATCCAACTTGTACGGACGCGCTTCAGGGAATCAAGTTGAACCAGCAAAAGGAAAAGAGCTTCAAGAAGGAGATGAAGAAGCTCGGAAAAATGGCTGCAAAAAGATCAAATGGTGCTCAGCATAATCCACAGCTCCTTGAGTGATTCAATATTTGAATCTTACTCATATTATGAGACAGCTCAAGAACTTTGGGAAACTCTAAAGAAGGTGTATGGAGACATCACCAATCTTTCAAGAGTATTCGGTGAAGAAAGATCTCAGCAACCTCACTCAAGAAGATCAAGATTTTACCAAACACTTTGGTAAATATAGATCATTACTTGCTGAATTGGATATGCTGAGGCCAAACACAAAAGACCTCAAAATTATAGAGGAAAGAAAAGAGCAAGATCGAGTATTTGGACTTCTCCAATCTCTCCATCCCAAATTTAATGACCTTATAAAGTACATTTTAAGGGAGGAGAAGCTACCAAGCCTTGAGAATGTCTGCTCAAATCCAAAAAGAGCAAGGCTCCTAGATCTCTTCAAAGAAAGAGAGTTGCTAACGGCAAACAAAGGGTTTTACAAACTCCATTCAGTTCCAACAAGAAAGGAATAATAAAGCAATGTGAACGCTGCAAGAACATTAGCAAATTCAACCAAGGGAGGGGACACACCAGGGAGGAGCGCTTTATCCTTCATCCTCATCTCAGAGCCAACTTCAGAGCAAGGCAATAAGCAAATGAAGCAAACGCTCAAATTATGCTCCAGCCACTCATTCAACTACAAGCACTCGTGATGAACCCAAGTGCTCCAAACGGCCATTCTAATCAAGCCTCTACTTCAGAGAACAATGGCACGATCACCATGAGCAGAGAAGACTTAGAGGCAATGATCAAGACCATGCAAATTTGCAAGGAGTCTGGTATCACCTTTCTAACCTCTAACTATTCAAAAACACTTTTAGTAGATTCAGGAGCTTTCACCATATGATTAAAGATTCTGATCTACTAAATAATATTCAAAACACCTCTGGTCATTTTGAAGTCACAACGGAGTTAGAGTGCCAATTAAAGGCGAGGAAATTTAAATCTCTTTGGAAATGAATCTAGTGCTTTTTACATGCCTACATTTAGCAATAATTTGGTCTCGTAAAAAGAGCTACCACCGATCTCAATGCTTATGCTATATTTGGACCCAATAGCTTCATTTTCAGGATATTAAAACTGGTGAAGTTTTAGGCAAGGGAACACTAAGGGAGAGTTGTATACTCTAGAAGATCTCAAGAACCATTCTAGATGCTCCAACTCGCTAGTTTGCCGCTTATTAATTCCCGTCATGTAGCTAGTAGTTCAAATGATTTATGGCACGCTAGATTAGGCCATCCTCATTCTAGAGCTTTAAAATTAATTATGCCCAATGTAGTATTTGATAATTCTAAGTGTGAGTCTTGTATTATGGGAAAACATCGCAGAAGTGTTTTCCAAAAACTCCTTATCAATATATGAGAATTGTTTTGATTTAGTTCACTCGATGTTCGGACCTCACCTTGCCTATCTAGAGATAACCCAAAATACTTTGTGACATTCATAGATGAAAAATCAAAATATACATGGGTCACATTGTTACCTTCTAAAGATAGAGTATTCGAGGCATTTGTCAACTTTCAAACATATGTGACTAATCATTTCAATGCTAAAATTAAGGTGCAAGATCGGATAATGGAGGGGAATACACAAGCCACATTTTCAAGGCTCATTTGGCAAATCATGGCATCCTTCACCAAACAAGCTGTCCTTATACTCCACAACAAAATGGAGGGCCGAAAGGAAGAATAGCCATCCGATGGAAGTAGCAAGATCAATGATGTTCCACAAAAAACATGCCAAGGAGATTTTGGGAAGATGCCGCCATGACCGCACGCTACCTCATAAATAGAATTCCAACAAAAGTCTTAGATGACTTATCACCATTTGAGGTATTAAACAAAACCAAACCAAATATTAATCACTTACGTGTGTTTGGTAGTGTTTGTTTTGTCTTAGTGCCAAGGATCAAAGGAATAAGTTAGATGCTATACTCCACTACTCCAAGGGTACAGATGCTATGATCCAAGCACCAAACGATCATAACGCTCTAGAGATGTAAAATTCCTAGAAGATCAAAGTTATTTTGAGAAGTCGGGCTGGGAAAGTGGAAAGACTTGGCTGACTCTACAACAGATCGAAGCAGCCCTCTTCAACACATTTTAAGTCACATGGGTCTTCCTCAAACGAATGAAGATCAAACAGCCCCTGCAAACAATCAAGAAGATCAGATTCAAGAGAAGGGTAAATGTTCAAAATAAGCAAGAGAATGACGAAGGAGTAATGAACAAGGGGAGTTAATCAAGAAACTCCACAGTAGCTGATATTCAGGAAAATGAATATCATGAGGAAGAAGAGGCACCAGCACCAACTTTGAAGAAGCACACGCCAAAGATTTGGTCCGCACCATTGGAAACAAACTAGGTCTATTATAACCATCAAGTTGCGGCTCACCCTATCCAAGCTCAGTGTTCTCTTGCCCTCTTGCCATCAGATCATCAAGCATTCCTTGAAAGATAGAGCAGCATTACATTCCAAAGACCCATGAAGAAGCAAAAGAAATCAAGGTCCGGATGGATGCTATAGATGCTGAGATAGAAGCAATGGTTAGAAATCACACTTGGGATGTAAGTGATCTACCTTCGGGGAAAAAGAGCTGTGACATCTAAATGGGTATTCACCATCAAGTATCACAGCAATGGAGAAATCGAAAGGTATAAAGCTCTAATGGTTGCAAGGGATTTACTCAAACTTATGGAGAAGACTATACGGACACCTTTGCACCAGGGCTAAGCTCCATACAGCTCGAAAGTGATTTTATCATTGGCAACCAATCTATCTTGGGAATTATGGCAAATGGATGTCAAAAACGCATTCCTCCAAGGAGAGCTTGAAGAAGAAGTACATGAAGCCTCCACCAGGTCTTGAAAGTTCAATTCCTCATGGCAAAGTTTTCAAACTTAGAAAAGCCATTTACGGCTCAAGCAATCTCCAAGAGCCCTGGTACCACAAGCTAAGCTTTACACTAACAGCCAAAGGATTTAAAAGATCGAGGCTGATCACACCTTGTTTACTTCTCAAAGTGCTCAAGGAATCATTGTAGTCTTGGTATATAGATGACTTGATCATTTCCGCAATGATCAAGCAGGTATTCAAGAAACCAAACTTTTCCTTAAATCAGATTTGATATAAAAGATCTAGGTGAACTTAAATATTTTCTAGGTATAGAGATACGCCGCTTCCCCAAGGCTTGTTTCTATCCCAAAGAAAATATTCACCGATTTGCTTACAGAGACAGGAAAATTAGGTTCTAAACCGCCAAGACACCTCTCGAAGATGGCTACAAGGTCAGGAGAAAGGGGGGAGAAAGGACAAGATCCACTTGACAAACCATTTGAAGATCCAGCTCAATACCGCTTGTAGGTAAGTTAATTTACTTAACCATAACAAGGCCCGACCTATGCTTTGCTGGAATCAAGTGAGCCAACACATGAAAGAGCCCTTGGTGCATCATCGAATACGGTGGAAAGAATTTGAGATACATCAAAGGATCACCAGGCAAGGTGTTCGGATGGGAAAGAATAATAGTACCGAAGTCAGGCTATCGTGATGCGGATTATGCTGGAGATACGATGGATAGAAAATCCACAACCGGCTATTGCACATTTATCGAGGGAACTTAAGTAACCCGGAAATCCAAGAAAAAAGGTCGCCCCATGCTCAAGCGCGAAAGTGAGTATAGAGAATGAAGAAGCTCACAAATGAGCTAGTATGGCTAAAGGCGCTTTAAAGGATCTGGGAATTGAGAGCACAAGTCCCATTACCATGCATTGGGACAATCAAGCAGCAATTCACATTGCTACAAACTCCGCCTTCCATGAACGAACCAAGCACATGAAGTGGATTGTCACAAAGTTAGAGAGAAGATAATCAAGGAGTAATCCTCCCATGCTACACAAGAAGCTTAAGATCAGCTCACGACATATTCACCAAATCTACAAGTCTCAAGATTTGCAACCACATTCACAGCAAGCTTGGACTAATAGATCTCACTCATCCTGATCATGCCTCTCATTTCCAGAGACACTACACTCTTTTCCTCACAAGGAGTTTTTCCCACTAGGTTTGTACTTGTGAGGTTTTTAATGAGGTAGTCGTGAGGATTTGTTCCGAAAATCAAACTTAGTCTCCACACTCATTCCGCTAAGTTTGAGGGGGAGTATTAAGCAACAAATACCCAACAAGGAATAAAAGAAGAGAGGCCCAAGAAGAGAAGGCCAGAACTCGACGCCCAAATTGTTTTCGCCTCCAACAGCTCTATTTTGAACTCCAACGGCTCTATTACTATTCCTAATGGATAGATTAGACTCAACTACAAGATACACCTAGTTATTTTTATGCTTAAGAGTTCTATAAATATGTAATCCATTGTAACACTTTACTACTAATCGAGATAATAAAATCTCATAAGAGATAATAAAATCTCTATTCTCAATCTTATTATTATTCATTCAGCTACTCATTCTTGTTTCTAGCAAACTGAAACCTGAATTCTAACACGGGCTTGGTATCATAAGTCGAGTGGATGTCTTCTTGAGAATGGATTTAGAAAATCAGAAGCAGACCATACATTGTTTACAACAAAGAGCCAGAATGGGACCGTGGCAAGGTGGTGTATGTGGATGATATTATTGTCACAGTGATGATGTTGAGGGAATCAAGAAAAACGAAGAGATTACTCAAGGCATCATTTGATATTAAAGACCGGGTGAGCTTAAGTATTTCCTTGGGATTGAGGTATGCAAATTTGATAATGGATTATTTTTATCCCAAAGGAAATATACTTGATTTGCTTGAAGAAACAGGAAGCTTGGAGTAAAAACCAGCTAAGACCCCATTGAGGATGGTTATAAAATATGCCCAGACGGGAGCCGCTATGGAAGTTAAGCAATATCAAAGGCTGGTGGGAAGGTTGATATACTCGACTATCACAAGACCAGACATTTCGCTTAGAATCAAGCAAGTCAACATATGCAGGCTCCAAGCAAACATCATCGGGGAATGGTCGATCGTGATCCTCAGACACCGAAAGGCACACCGGCAAAGGTATTTGGATGGATCATAATAACTCCACTAATATTGTTGGGTAACCAAGCACCCGAGGCATACAAAGATGGAGAAACGAGCTACCTTAAAAGAGGAGACCGAAACGACATAAGTAAATTCAAGCTAAAACAACCGGAGGAAAGAAAAAAAATGCTGTCATGAGACCAGCTAGATGAGGCACATGAAAATATCCATACCACAAAATTATATCCTTGAAGAGGAAGTGAAAAGCAAGCTAAAGTAACAGACCGACAAGAAGCGAAGCTAGAGACCTGACAAGAAGAAGCATAGGAAAGTCGACGTGGCTCAAAGCTATCTTTGAAGATCGAGGTACTTAAAGTCTTCATGCTACACTCTTCCTTGATCATATCCCCACCATAGACGCATGCTCTTTTCCTCATCATAGATTTTTTCCCAAGTGGTTTTTTTCTATGATGAGGTTTTTACCGAGGTAACGCTTATGTAGGTCTAAGCTAAGTCTTTGTTCATCGACTTACTAGCTTGAGGGGAGTATTGAGAAAAGGCATTCCATGAAGAAGATCGGGTACTATTCATCTCGGATACTATTCATCCCGAGACCCGAGATTACTATTCATCCTAAGGCCCGAGATTACTATTCATCCCGTGAATCTATTGAGAAAAGGCATTCAATGAAGAAGGTCGGGTATTATTCATCTCGGATACTATTCATCCCGAGACACGGATTACTATTCATCCCATGCCGTAAGTCAGGATTCATTATTGCCGTAGCTTTTTTTTATTTAGGCTTCCTCCTTCAACTATAAAAAGGAGGAAACCCTCCCCTTGTAACCTAATTGATAATTCCGCCTCCTTTGGTCTAAAAGCCCTTAGGGCTGCAGATTTTCATCTCTAGCTTCTTCTAATTATTCATGCTTATTCTCCTTTATTTATGCTTAATCTCTTATTCTCTCTAGTTTAATTTTGCATAATCTCCCATTCTCCTTTTACTTGTTTTATGCATCTATTCTCTTAATTCTCTCATTCTCTTATGTTTATTTCTGCATTTATTCTCACATGGTATCAGAGCAGATGGGTGATGAAGAGAAAGGATGGAGGCTTGAAAGAATCGCTTGGTGCTTAAAACCGCTCTCCATTTCAATGGTTTTGGCTTAGCTCAACGTTTTCTTCATTCTAAGCCCCAGCCTTTTCTCCAAGCCATGTTTATAGATCCTTATGACAATGAGGAGAAGGAAGTGAGGCGCAGAAGAACCACAAGAGAAGAAAAGAAATCTGTTAATGAAAAGCTCCTAGCTGTTAGTATCTTTGGATCCATGGTTTGCTGGGCTCAGATTCTTTTCTCATCATCTCTAAGCCTCATTTGTCTTCTAAGTCATTGTTAGTTTTGAATAAGACTCAAAATCGTTTTTTTTATCTTTAAAACCTTGATGAATTTTTAGTTCCTTCGGAATAGAAAAGTGAAATCCATTGTAATTTTTGATTCAGATTTACGATTCAGGTGATTCAAAACATGGGAACCACGCTGAATGGTGCTTAATTTCAATAGATCTAATGCACCTAGTGTCGGGATATATATGTTCATTTTATTCTGCTTTTGACAATGAAGAGACGAGTTTGGTGGACGTGGATAATAAACCATTAAGAGAGAAAGAAATAAGTATGCTACAAGCGCTTAATCCATGGATTCATGGTTTTGCTGGGCACTTAATCTACTCTCTTTAAACCCCATCTGAAATCTCTAAGTCATCCGCTTAGTGTCTTAAAGCTGTGTTGAAAATCGTTAAAGGAAGGTGAACCCGGGTTCATTTTGCTCTTATGAGCGAAATGACCTTGCTGAATCCAAGCTTCCAATTAAAGGAGGAGAACCCGGGTTCATTCAGCTCTTATGAGTGTAAATGACCTTGTTGAATCCAAGCTTCCTTGAGAAAGAGATTTATAGTAAAAAGCTTCTTCCTTGTGGAAACAAGCATAAACTAAAATTAAATCATCTTCTTCAAAAGCCGAGTTGATTCCAGCTAAAGGAAAGAGAACCCTAGTTCATTATGCCCTTGTGGGTAGAAATGGCCTTGTTGAATCCGACCTCTTTTGCTGAGAACCATAGTAAAATTTGCTTAACCGTTATGGATCGAAGCGCAGAAGCTATGATGAATCCGCTTTAAAGGAAAGAGAACCATGTCTCATTTAGCTCTTATGAGTTTACATGAGCATGTTGAATCCAAATTTCACTTTTAAATCAAAAGAATGAGAACCTTGATGAATCTGTAGCTAGAGTCCTAGAGGAACCTGAATCTTTTAAATAAGGAAAGGAAACCTTAAGGATACTCATGGCTGTAGAACCTTGCTGAATCCAAGTTCTTTGATCAAAATCAGACCTTGGACTACTTTCAAAATATTTTAAGTCCTTGGTTCCTTCCAATCTTTAAATTATTTTTCATTTCTATTCCTTGAATTTAAAACCTTGGACCGCTTTGCGCTAGCCCCTGGTTCATGAGTTTGCTCCCCAAGGTGAAATGGTCCGGATAAAATTCCTTGTGAGTTTAAAATACACCCAAGATCATTTTTCACCCCGAAGTTAAATCATGACTAGCTGCTTTAAAGCACTGAAGTCCATGATTATTTTCAAAAGATGAACACTGATCCGGGAAAATATTTTATGTGAAGTATTTTCAAATAAATCATTGTTCATCCCTTGTTTTCAAATGAAAAGATGAATCTTAGTCTGCTTTCCTTCTTATGAATGCTAAACAAAATATGGCTTTGGTACATCTCAGTTTTGCTAAGGATAAAATTTTGGTCCGAAGTTTCATATCTTAATGATTTGAAAATTCCTAAGACCATAATTAAATCCAGGCTCTCATAAGAGAGTAAATAGTCTTTATGGTGAAGAACCATAAAGAGGAAAAATTTTTTCTACTAACCCTTGTGTATGCATAGGTAAAAGTGTATAAATCCCAAGAAGAAATTGCATGAAGATCACATTGATCAATCCAATTCATGACCAATGGGCACTATCTGAGTTATCAACCCAAAGGAGTACACTTGAACTTGTCATTAATTTGAATATCTTTGAGTCTTGTGAATTATTTCTCTTATTTCTTTTAATATGCAAACCTAATTTGTTTTACCTTCTTAAACCCCCCATGGCCATTACTTACTGAATTTAAGTCCTCTATGAAGGGTTTAAACAAGGAAAGCCGGATTATTCTTGGTGAGAGAAGTGTTAAAGAAGAAGGGGACACATAGAGAAGAAATAGAGTAAAGAAGTCCTTGAGCTATATATTCATAAGATGGATAAAGAACGGTGTTACTCAAGAAATGTTGAGAAGAAGATCCACTTAAGGTGTTCCCAAAATCATTACAAGAAGACCGACTCACCATACTTGTTTACCGGATCATAAACCACAAGGGACAACTATCTAAACTCTTGCTTGTTCCATCATACTTAGTGTTACAATTTGTTTTTGTCTTGATATCATTAAATTCATTTCTCTTATGTGTTACTATATATTGTCTCTAAGCTTCTAAAATCCCACGGCCATTGCTTTAAAATTTTGTATCTCATGATGAAGGTACAAAGGAGTAAGTGCCGTGACTATTCTCTCAAGAAGTTTAGACACAAAGAAAAGGATCACATGAGAAGAAATGAAGTAAAGAAGCCGTTGGTTCATTAGAAGTGTCCTATTCGATGAAAGGCTTCTATTGTTCTGCTTGTGACGATATTTGGACACAAGGGAACTACAAGAGTTAGTGTTCGCTTGGGGACCAGTATGAAGTGTTTCTTGGTTATGGTTCATGAATCGTGTTTGGTTTACCGAAACGTGGTCTGTCTTGTGAAAAGTGGAGATTTTCACACCAAGGGCTAAGGAACAAGGGGGAGTTTCTTCCTTCGTGTCACAAGCTTGATCAGATGGATACATTGATGCATGATCAAGCTTGAGGGGGAGTATGTGAGCACTATAGAGGAAAGGCTAATGTGTTTATGAAGGTGGATTATGAAAGGGTCAAGATGGCAAGGCATGATGCGCTTGGGAAGGTTCTGATCAAGCAAGTCAGGCAGTAACCAAGCACCCGAGGCATACAAAGATGGAGAAACGTAGGCTACCTTAAAAGAGGAGACCGGAAACGATATAAGTAAACAAGCTAAACAACCGGAGGAAAGAAAAAAAATGCTGTCATGAGACCAGCTAGATGAGGCACATGAAAATATCCATACCACAAAATTATATCCTTGAAGAGGAAGTGAAAAGCAAGTTAAAGTAACAGACTCGACAAGAAGCGAAGCTAGAGACCGGACAAGAAGAAGCATAGGGAAAGTCGACGTGGCTCAAAGCTATCTTTGAAGATCGAGGTACTTAAAGTCTTCATGCTACACTCTTCCTTGGATCATATCCCCACCATAGACGTTAGCTTTTTCCTCATCATAGATTTTTTTCCCAAGCGGTTTTTTCTATGATGAGGTTTTTACCGAGGTAACGCTTATGTAGGTCTAAGCTAAGTCTTTGTTCATCGCATTTACTGCTTGAGGGGGAGTATTGAGAAAAGGCATTCCATGAAGAAGATCGGGTACTATTCATCTCGGATACTATTCATCCCAGACCCAGATTACTATTCATCCTAAGGCCCGAGATTACTATTCATCCCGTGAATCTATTGAGAAAAGGCATTCAATGAAGAAGGTCGGGTACTATTCATCTCGGATACTATTCATCCCAAGACACGGATTACTATTCATCCCGTGCTGTAAGCTGCGGATTCATTATTGCTGCAGTTGTTTTATTTAGGGCTGCCTCCTTCAACTATAAAAAGGAGGAAACCCTCCCTTGTAACCCAATTGATAATTCCGCCTCTTTGGTCTAAAAGCCCTTAGGGGCTGCAGATTTTCATCTCTAGCTTCTCTCTAATTATTCATGCTTATTCTCCTTTATTTATGCTTAATCTCTTATTCTCTAGTTTAATTTTGCATAATCTCCCATTCTCCTTTACTTGTCTTATGCATCTATTCTCTTAATTCTCTCATTCTCTTATGTTTATTTCTGCATTTATTCTCACACCGTGATGCTGATTGGGCAAGAGATAAGGTTGATAGGAAGTCAACAACTGGGTTTTGTACATTTGTTGGTGGAAATCTGGTTACTTGGAGAAGTAAAAGCAGAAGGTAGTTTCTAGATCAAGCAGAGGCTGAGTATCGAAGCAATGGCAAACACAACTGGTAAGAGTTAGGTATAGATTCAATCATATGCAAAGACACAAGGTTTGATTGTTGATAAAAAAAATTAAAAAAAAAATTACTTAAAATATTAAAAGAAAGTTGATTGATTATTTGTAAGGTCTAGGCGTCTTATATAGCACAAGAAACTAGAAAATATCTAAACACACTTAAATGCTGGAAAATAAACTAAAATTACTAAAAATACTAAAATGCTTGAAAATATCTTCCTTCTTCAGCTTCCACTAAATTAAGTCTTTATTTGGGCCAAGAGAACTTTTGTGGGCTTTGGATAGGTTCTCTCATGGACTTGATGAATAAGTGATCCAATTTGCCTCATTAAAACCTTCCTTGGAAAACCCATTGGGAAAAACCCAAAGGTTAGAAAGAGTACAAATGGATCACCCTCTTTGTTAATCCATTTGAGAAGGTGTTGCCATCAGCATATTCTGATATCCAATGTACTTTGTGAAACCTTAGATGCTTGATGATTGGGCACTTGAGCGAGAAGTCCATTGATTGAATTCCGAAGTGCCTTGGCTTTTGCTCTTGTCATAGGTCCACTTGGTACAACCAATAAATCCTCAACCCCATGTATGCTCTCTCAATTCATGCTGCATTTGATTGTTCTCCATGATCACATCATCCCCCTCGTTTAGAAAAGGATTTGACCTCAAATCGTGTTCATCTGCAACAAAGGGAATTAAGCCAGCAACATTAAAACTAGAACCCATTTTGTACTTTCTTTGTAGATCAAGTTTGTAAGCATTGTCACTGATCCTGATGTGATTCTCCTAACACCAGAGAAAACCCACGCGCCTTTGTTCAGACGTAGTGAAGTCCAAGCTCAATTTTCACATTTCAACAACAACTTGGACTATAATTTCAACTCATCAGAGGTTCATATCAATCTGGAATCAGTCCAATCCGAGTTTAGGTGAAGAAGTTATTCAACTTCCAAGTCAAGTGATTCCCAGCTTACGCGATTCAGACATACGTGTTGAATAATTATTTCCAACCAAACCAGAAGGAATCAAGCTATGAGACAAATTATTCTGGGAATCTTGAATCATCAAAGGATCTGGGAAAATTGGAATCACAACAACGCCGATTCAGACTTGGGAGATATGAATTTTACAATTCAATGGATCTGCTTCAGGCCCTATTATGCCGATTGAGCCAAAGATTATGATGCACAGCCCAACTCAAGTACGATCTCGATGTAAAACAAATTGGAGAATCTTGTTGGATCTCTTAGGTTTCCAACAAGCCCAAGAAAAGAAGGAAATTCTATCGGATGAGAAAGATACACTTTATTTGCTAAGATGGGTCAATCTGGTTCAAAACTTGAAGAGTTCTAGACCCAATTGGTTTGCAAGCTTCCAGACTTATGTTTGGCATCCAGGAGGTATTTCTACCAAATCCACAAGGCCCAAATAGTGATCCATTTCGTGGAGCTGAAGTACAAGAAGTACAAGAAGCACAAGAGTTATTTTATTTTGTTTTAAGTTTTATTTTATTTTCAGCAATTAATATTGCTTAGATATTTTCTACTTTTCCTTGTGCTATATAAGCACGCCTAGACTATCACAAATAATCAATCAACTTTCTTTTCAACATATTTTAGAGTGAATCTCTTTTGTTCTTTTAGAACTTTCATTGCTTGGTGTGTAATATCCAACAATCAAACTTTGTCTTGTCTAGGTGTGTCATATCCTAGGAGACATTGAGGTATATCAAGAGCCTTCCGCAACTCTTGTGTGACCATTCGATCCATCATCTATCCATCTATCCATTTCCACAACTCGAAGTGTCTAATCCTTGGGAGGATCGTATCATTTGGCATCAGAGCACATTTTCGAGTTTGTATCTATTTTCTATCATCTTCTCACCTTCCCACCGCTCCTAAAACTTTTTCAATCTTTTATTCTACTACCCTAAAGAGCTAGTCCGATCTTCAGTAAAAAAATAAAAAAAATTCTAAACACTCAAAAGTGACTGATCAACTCCCTATCCGATCAGTTACGTTTTTATTCAAAAAACAAAAAAAAATCGTTTGTTGCTGAGAAAACACGAAAACTTTGATCTTCATTTGTTCTTTCATTTTCTATCTTTCATCTCCTTTAAAAAAAAAATAAATAAAAAAAAATGAGTGGTATTAAATTGGAGTTTCCACCGTTCTATGGAAGAGACGATCCAAAAGCGTATCTAGAGTGGGAGAAAAGGATTGACCCTGCTTTTGGGTAGCAAAAACTATTCTGAGCTTAAGAAGGTACCAAAAGCAACCTATGAGTTTTATGGTTATGCTAATACTTGGTGGGATCAGTTGGTGACATTTAGGAGACAAAATGGCAAGTATCCCGTCAAACATGGGCTGAGATGAAGGCTGTTATGAGAAAACGTTTTGCGCCCTGTATATGACCAAGAGCAACATTATGTGGACAATTTTCGAAGTTAAAGGACTTGATGCTTGAGTATCTTCAGGCTGAGCAGCAGCAGCTCAAGAAGAGAAACACAAAACCAAAAGTCGGCCAAACCGCCCACTAAGTTGTAGAGTTTGTGGAACAATCTGGTCATGAAGAAGTGATAGCAGTTCAAAAGAATTTACAATCTGCTCTTACTATGGAAGAGGAGACTCATGAGAAGAATGAACAACCTGAATGCATGGTTCAAGAGCCAGAATCAAAGAAACCGATTAAGGAGATTCGGGGAACAGCAAACCGGTAAAACATTACAAAGGCTGTCCCAAGAAACCGTGACACAAAAAACGATTGAGGAAAATCCTGGAGTCATATATTCCAGCTAATAAAGGAGAAGAATCCAGACTCACCTCAACTTTTTCCAATCAAAGATGATACAGTTTCGAGGACGAAACTTTTTCAAGAGGAGGAGTATGATGTGATTCTCCTAACACCAGAGAAAACCCACGTGCCTTGTTCAGACGAAGGGAAGTCCAAGCTCAATTTTCACATTTCAACAACAACTTGGACTATAATTTCAACTCATCAGAGGGTCATATCAAACTGGGATCAGTCCACTCCGAGTTTAGGTGGAGGAGTTATTCAACTTCCAAGTCAAGTGATTCCCAGCTTACGCGATTCAGACATACGTGTTGAATAATTATTTCCAACCAAACCAGAAGGAATCAAGCTATGAGACAAATTATTCAGGAATCTCGAGTCACCAAAGGATTTGGGAAAATTGGAAACACATCTGCGACGAATCAGACATGGGAGATATGAATTTTACGATTCAATGGGTCTGCTTCAGGCCCTATTAGCCGACTGAGCCAAAGATTATGATGCACAGCCCAACTCAGGTACGATCTCGATGTAAAACAATTGGAGAATCTTGTTGGATCTCTTAGGTTTCCAACAAGCCCAAGAAAAGAAGGAAAATTCCATCGGATGAGAAAGATACACTTTATTTGCTAAGATGGGTCAATCTGGTTCAAAACTTGAAGAGTTCTAGACCCAATTGGTTTGCAAGCTTCCAGACTTATGTTTGGCATCCAGGAGGTATTTCTACCAAATCCACAAGGCCCAAATAGTGATCCATTTCGTGGAGCTGAAGTACAAGAAGTACAAGAAGTACAAGAGTTATTTTATTTTGTTTTAAGTTTTATTTTATTTTCAGCAATTAATATTGCTTAGATATTTTCTACTCTTCCTTGTGCTATATAAGCACGCCTAGACTATCACAAATAATCAATCAACTTTCTTTTCAACATATTTTAGAGGGAATCTCTTTTTCTTTTAGAACTTTCGATTGCTTGGTGTGTAATATCTAACAATCAAACCTTGTCTTGTCTAGGTGTGTCATATCCTAGGAGTCATCGAGGGATATCAAGAGCCTGCCGCAACTCTTGTGTGACCAGTCGATCCATCATCTATCCATCTATCGATTTCCAGAACTCGGAAGTGTCGAATCCTTGGGAGGATCGTGATCAGATCCTCTTTGTGACCTCGAATGGTCCATCAATTCTTGGTTTCAATTTGGACTTCCTTTCAGCTGGAAATCTTTCTTTCCTCAAATGTATCCACACTAGGTCTCCTTCTTCAAAGATCTTCTTATGCCGGTCCTTGTTGGCATATTTTTTCATATTGTTTGGTTTTCCTCTATGTTCTTCCGAGCTTTCCATGGATCTGTTTAATAAGTTCAGCTTCCTTTTCCCATCTATGCTTGCTCTTTCACTCAAAGGTAAAGGGTTAGATCCAAAGGAGAAATAGGATTAAATCCATAGACAATTTCGAATGGAGAAAACTTTGTAGTTGAATGCATTGAGCGATTATATGCAAATTCAACATGCGCAAACAATCTTCCCAAGTTTTCAAGTTCTTTTGGATCAAGGCACGAAAAGAGTAGACAAAGTTCTGTTCACAACTTCAGTTTGCCCATCAGATCGAGGATGACAAGTAGTTGAAAATAACAACTTAGTTCCTAGCTTAGACCAAAGTGTTTTCCAAAAGTAGCTCAAGAACTTAGTGTCCCTATCACTAACAATAGTTCTGGGCATGCCATGAATCCTAACTATCTCTTTAAAGAACAAGTTAGCTACATGAGAAGCATCACCGCTTTTAGGACAAGCAATGAAATGTGCCATCTTAGAAAACCTATCAACAACAACAAAGATGGAGTCTTTTCCAGTCCTAGTTCTAGGCAATCCAAACACAAAATCCATAGATATATCATTCCAGGGCTGAGTAGGGATTGGTAAAAGCGCGTACAAACCTTGAGACTATACCTTTGATTTGGCTTGTTTGCAAGTGACACATCTTCCGCAGACTCTCTCTCCACATCTCTCTTATATGCCAATAGAAATGCTTTTGCAGTACTTTGAGAGTCTTAGTAATTCCAAAATGTCCTATTAAGCCTCCTCCATGTGTTTCCTTAACTAGCAAATCTCTCACAGAGCAATTAGGCATACACAAACCATTTTCATAGAATAAGAATCCTTCATGCCTAAAATACTTCCCAAAAGCAAATTTAATACAAGACTTGTAAATTTCTTGAAATTCAGAATCAATCTCGGATAAACCTTTTAGTTGCTCAAAACTCAATAACTTAGCATCCAAAGTAGTAATCAAAACATACCTCCGAGATACAAGGCATCGAGAACAATGTTTTTACCTTTTTTGTACTTGATTACATACTTGAAATGTTTCAATGAACTCTATCCACCTAGCATGCCGCTTTGTTGCTTTTGCTGACCTTTCAAATGCTTTAAGGACTCATGATCAGTATGGATGATTTAACCCCTTGGCTATAGGTAGTGCTGCATGTTTGCAAAGCCCGACCAAGGCATACAACCTTTGTCGAGAGGTCGGATAGTTCAAAGTGGCTCTTCCAAGCTTTTCACCGAAAAAGGCAATGGTTTCTTCTTGCATCAAAAACTACACCAATACCTACACCTGATGCATCACATTCATTTTCAAAAGTTTTCATAAAACTGGTAAAGACAAAAAGGGCATTGGTAAGTTTCTCCTTCAAGGTTTGGAATGCTTTTTCTTGTGCTTCTTCCCATTTGAATCCTACACTCTTCTTGATCACTTGTAAGTGGAGCAGCTATGGTGCTAAAATCTTTCACAAATCTCCGATAGAATCCAGCAAGTCCATGGAAACTCCTCACCTGCTAAGGTACTAGGACTTGGCCATTCACGGATAGCTCCTACTTTTTCTTCATCAACCTGTATACCCTGTGCACTCACAACAAAAACCTAGAAACACAAGATTATCTGTGCAAAAGTACACTTTTAGGTTAGCAAACAACTTTTCTTTCCTTAGAACTTCTAAACACATTTCCGATGCTCAATATGATTGTCTAAGGTTTTGCTATAAACCGGAATGTCATCAAAGTAGACAACAACAAAAAAACTCCAATGAAAGCTCTTAATACATGGTTCATTAATCTCATGAAAGTGCTGGGTATTAGTTAATCCAAAAGGCATTACTAACCACCATATAATCCATGTTTTGTTTTAAAAGTAGCTTCACTCATCACCCTCTTCATGCAATTTGGTGATATCCACTTTAAGATCAATTTTAGAAAAACACACTAGAGCCATACAGCTCATCTAGAATATCTCACGAGTTTACTCTCACAGGCCTTTTTTCTTGGTTTTTCTCAAACTCTCTTTTTGTTTTTGTGGTGAAGTGTTTAGGGGTCACTCACAGCTTGTTTTTCCTTGTTGTTTCAGCTGGATCTGGTCTTGGTAAACTTCATGTGGTGCTAGAGGAGCAAGGACTGTTTTCCGCCTTTGTACTCAAAAAAGAATACCTATTGGTGAAACCATCATGCAAAACCCTTCTATCAAACTGCCATGGTCTTCTAAGTAAGATGTGGCGGCCCTCCATAGGTAGAATATCACACAAAATTTCTTCCTCATATTTGCTTATGGTTATGGGAACCAATACTTGGCTGTTCACCGCCATCTCACCAGCATCATTCAGCCATTGAAGCTTATATGGCTTCGATGCCAATGACTTTCAACCCTAACTTCTCACCATTGTTTCACTAGCTACGTTGGTGCAGCTTCCTCCATCAATTATAAGGCTGCAAACCCTTCCTTCAACAATGCATCTAGTAGGAAACAAATTTTCTTTCGATCGTGTTCATTTACCTTTGTTTGAACACTCAATGATCTCTGTTACCAAAAGCTCTCCCACGGCTGGTAACTCCACTTGCTCTTTCTTCTTCCGAGGCTGAATCATTCTCTCCTCTTCCTCAGTCTCAATCTCACCATTCTCCAAGAGAACCATAATCTTCTTGTTAATACATTCATTGTCATAGTGCCCTCCTTGGCACTTAAAAACATCGAACTTCTAGTTTTAGAAGGGCGCTCGGTTTTACTTTAGGGATCAGATTGGTGGTGGATGGTCTTGACTCGGCCTTTGGTTTAGCAATGGTTTTGTCCTTTATGATAACTGGTCCTAGCATTAGATCCTCCAGCTCCATATGATGTTTTAGAGCTACCTCCTCTTGATTTGTTGTTCTACTAGAACTGCCTTATAAGCATTTCCTCCAATCCTTCATATGTTTGTAGCTCCATTCTGTCTTGATGTCACGGACAAACTCTCATGAACCTTGCCATTGTTGCCTCTGAATCTTCCTCTATGTCGACTTTTGATCATAAGAGACTCCACTTTCTTGAAAATAATCATCCACACTCTTGCTTCCTTGGCTTAATCTCCTAAGTTTTTGATGCAACTCCCGTGGTAATGACTCGAACAAACCTCTTTCTCATCAGATTTTTCATCTCTTCCTAAGTCTCCACACGTGGTTCATGGTCACGCTCCTATTTGTCACAATTCGATCCTACCAGTTGATGGCATAGCCATAGAATCTGTCAATGCAAGTTGGACCTTCTGTATTCCTAATACGTTTGGCAATCAAACACCAGCTCTATCTTCTTTCTCCCACTCTAGGTAAGCATCTGGATCACTTCTTCCCATAGATTGGTGGTATTTTCAACTTCGCACCATTGATATTGTCTTCATTTCGCCCTTGCTTCTATCACGCCTAGTTCTTCGATGAGTCCTATTAGAGATTCGGGCTCTCCACTGTAATAATCATCTTCCTCCACGTCCTTTCTTGCCTAAGTTGCTCTCTTCTTCTCCTAACAACATTTTCCCGCTGGTACCAATGGTGGTGGTACATCAGATTGCTCCTTGGACAGATTCCTGGATTTTATCAATCCTCTCATGAACTGCACCTAGTTCTGTCCTCAAAGCACGCACTTCTATTTCTCCTTCATGATAGCTTGCAGTTCTAGATTAGGAATTCTGTAAGCACGCCCCTGTTGGCATTATCAGAATTATCTCCTTCACTCGCCATTTATTTTTCCCTGCAAAACAGAATGGTTAGTAATAAAAGCTCATAAGATGTTTTTCCTCAAGTGTTTCGCTCAAGTGTTTCACCTACCTCATCAATGATCTCACTAGCAGCAAAAATCTCAACAGTTCTTATCAAACTAATCAATCCAACTTGGTGGAAAAACCAACAAACAGGCAGAATGAATGATTTTAGATAGAAAGACAAGATTTTCTAAAAAATGAGAGATTTGAATGACTAAACTTCGAAAATGATATAATACGATGATGATCAAGGATTATATTTTTTTTTGAATATAGGATTGATCGGAGATCTAAAAGATGGTGATTTTTTTTTTTTTTTTGAATAAAAATGAATCCATACAAAACTCACCGGATTGGGAGTTGATCAGTCCCTTTTGAGTGTTTAGAAAATTTTTTTTTTTTTGACTGCAGATCGGACTAGATTCTTAGGATGAAGAACAGAAAGGTAGAAAAGAGTTTTTAAGAACAGGGAAGGTGAGAAGATGATAAAAATGATACAAACTCTAAAATGTGCTCTGATACTAAATGATGTGATCCTCCTAAGGATCAGTACATTTTCGAGTCAGGGAAATGGATAGATGGATAGATGATGGATCTAATGGTCACACAAGAGTTAAGGAAGCCTCTTGATATAACTCAATGTCTCCTTGGATATGACACACTCTAGACAAGACAAGGTTTGATTGTTGGATATTACACACCAAGCAATCGAAAGTTCTAAAAGAACAAAAGAGATTCACTCTAAAATATGTTGAAAAGAAAGTCGATTGATTATTTCAGAAGGTCCAGGCGTGTTTATATAGCACAAGAAAGAGAAAATATCTAAACACACTTAAATGCTGAAAATAAACTAAAATTACTAAAAATACTAAAAATGCTTGAAAATATCTCTTCCTTCTTCAGCTTCCCACGAAATTAAGTCTTTATTTGGGCCAAGAGAACTTTTATGGTTTTGGATAGGTTCTCATGACCTGATGAATAAGTGATCCAATTCGCCTCATTAAAACCTTCCTTGAAAACCCATTGGGAAAAAACCCAAAGGTTAGGAAAAGAGTACAAATGGATCACCCTCTTTGTTAATCCATTTGAGAAGGTGTGCCATCAGCATATTCTGATATCCAATGTACTTTGTGAAATCTTTAGATGCTGATGATCACAAGACTTGAGTGAGAAGTCCATTGATTGAATTCCGAAGTGCCTTGGCTTGCTCTTGCTCATAGGGTCCACTTGGTACAAATCCAATAAATCCCCAACTCCATGTATGCTCTCTAGGTTCATGCTGCATTTGATTGTTCTCCATGATCACATCGATAAAAGCCCTTCTCAAGGATCTAGGAATTGAATCATTCCGAGCCTATGATTCCTTCATTGTACAACTAAGCTGCTATCCATATTGCTTCTAACACTGTGATTCATGAGCGAACGAAGCATATTGAAGTGGATTGTCATTATGTCAGACAGAAGGTGAAGCTCTAATAATTTTGCCATTTGTGAGAGGTAGGACCAATTAGCAGATGGCTTCACCAAAGCAACAACATCTAAGGTGTGTAATGATCTTCATGGCAAGATGGGTTTGTTGGATCTCCACCAACCAATCTTGAGGGGGAGCGTTGAAGTGAGGACTGATTATTGAAGTAAAGACTAGATAGGAAATATTGAAGTCAAGATCGAACCGGTCTTATAAGAAGAGAGGTCTGTTCGAACCGTCATTTTTCCCACATGTTCATTAATTTTAGCCACTTGTTTAGTTTGCTAGAGTGGATAGTATGATTGTAAAGGACCCATACACGAAATTAATGAGATGAGATAAGAAGAAAAAATATCTCTCACTTTCTTGTTCTTCATTTTCGTGGGTACCGCTTCATTACTCTCCAAAATTCTCCAAAATCTCAAACAACAGATCTGTATTTCTACACAGGTTACTAATGGAGTTAGAGCCAATTAAAGGCGAGGAAATTTAAACCCTTTGAAATGAATCTAGTGCTTTTTACATGCCTACATTTAGCAATAATTTGGTCTCTTAAAAAGAGCTACCACCGATCTCAATGCTTATGCTATATTTGGACCTAACAAATTTTCATTTTCGGATATTAAAACTGGTGAAGTTTTAGGAAGGGAAATTAAGGAGAGTTAATACTCTAGAAGATCTCAAGAACCATTCTAGATGCTCCAACTCTGCTAGTTTGCTGCTTATTAATTCCTGTCATGTAGCTAGAAGTTCAAATGATTTTAGCATGCTAGATTAGGCCATCCTCATTCTAGAGCTTTGAAATTAATTATGCCCAATGTAGTATTTGATAACACTATGTGAGTCTTGTATTTGGGAAAACATTGTAGAAGTGTTTTCCAAAAACTCTTTATCAATATATGGAGAATTGTTTTGATTTAGTTCACTATGATGTTTGGACCTCACCTTGCCTATCTAGAGATAACCTAAAATACTTTGTGACATTCATAGATGAAAAATCAAAATATACATGGGTCACATTGTTACCTTCTAAAGATAGAGCATTTGAGGCATTTGTCAACTTTCAAACATATGTGACTAATCATTTCAATGCTAAAATTAAGGTGCAAGATCGGATAATGGAGGAATACACAAGCCATTATTTTCAAGGCTCATTTGGCAAATCATGGCATCCTTCACCAAACGAAGTTGTCCTTATACTCCACAACAAAACGGAGTGGCCAAAGGAAGAATAGTATCCGATGGAAGTAGCAAAATCAATGATGTTCCACAAAAACATGCCAAGGAGATTTTGGGGAGATGCTGTCATGACCGCATGCTACCTCATAAATAGAATTCCAACAAAAGTCTTAGATGACTTATCACCATTTGAGGTATTAAACAAAAACCAAACTAAATATTAATCACTTACGTGTGTTCGGTAGTGTTTGTTTTATTTTAGTGCCAACGATCAAAGGAATAAGTTAGATGCTAAAAGCACTAGATGTTGTACATTGATACTCCACTACTCAAAGGGTACAGATGCTAAGATCCAAGCACTAAACGATCATGACGCTTCAGAGATGTAAAATTCCTAGAAGATCAAAGTTATTTTGAGAAGTCAGCTGGGAAAGTGTGGAAAGACTTGGCTGACTCTACAATAGATCGAAAGCAGCCTCTTTCAACATATTTTGTCACATGGGTCTTCCTCAAATGAATGAAGATCAAACAGCCCCTGCAAACAATCAAGAAGAGCAGATTCAAGAAGAAGGCAAATGTTCAAAATGAAAAGAGAATGACGATGGAGTAAATGAACAAGAGGGAATTAATCAAGAAACTCTATAAGAAGCTGATATCTCAGGAAAATGAATATCTTGAGGAAGAAGAGGCACCAGCACCAACCTCTGAAAGAAGCACACGCCAAAGATTTGGTCCGGACCATTGGAAACAAACTAGGTCTATTATAACCATCAAGTTGTGGCTCGCCTTATCCAAGTTCAAAGTTTCTTGCCTCTTGCCATCAGATCATCAAGCATTCTTGAAAGATATAAAGCATTACATTCCAAAAGACCTATGAAGAAGCAAAAGAAACAAGGTCCTGGATGGATGCTATAGATGTCGAGATGAAGCAATGGTTAGAAATCACACTTGGGATGTAAGGATCTACCTTCGAAAAAGAGCTGTGACATCCAAATGGGTATTCACCATCAAGTATCACAGCAATGGAGAAATCGAAGGTATAAAGCTCAAATGGTTGCAAGGGATTTACTCAAACTTTATGGAGAAGACTATACTGACACCTTTGCACCAAAGGCTAAGCTCCATACAGTTCGAAGGATTTTATCATTCAAAACCAATCTATCTTGGGAATTATGGCTAATGGATGTCAAAACGATTCTCCAAGGAGAGCTTAAGAAGAAGTGTACATGAAGCCTCCACCAGGTCTTGAAAGCTCAATCCTCATGGCAAAGTTTTCAAACTTAGAAAAGCCATTTACGGCTTGAAGTATTCCCAAGAGCCTGGTACCACAAGCCAAGCTTTACACTAACAGCCAAAGGATTTAAAAGATTAGAGGTTGATCACACCTTGTTTACTTCTCAAAGTGCCAAGGAATCATTTAGTCTTGTAGATGTAGATGACTTGATCATTTCCAATGATCAAGCAGGTATTCAAGAAACCAAACTTTCCCTTAAATCTGATTTGATATAAAAGATCTAGGTGAACTTAAATATTTTCTAGGTATAGAGATATGCTGCCTCCTGAAGGCTTGTTTCTATCCCAAAGAAAATATTCACTGACGTGCTTACGGAGACAGGAAAATTAGGTTCTAAATTGCCAAGACACCTCTGGAAGATGGCTACAAGGTCAGAGAAAGGGGAGAAAGGACAAGATCCACTTTGACAAACCATTCGAAGATCCAGTTTAATACCCGCCTTGTAGGTAAGTTAATCTACTTAACCATAACAAGGCCCTGACCTATGCTTTATCGTGAATCGTGAGCCAACACATGAAAGAGCTCTTGGCACCACTGGAATATGGTGGAAAGAATTTGAGATACATCAAAGGATCACCAGGCAAGGTGTTTGGATGGGAAAGAATAATAGCATCAAGTTGAGGCTATAAGATGGATTATGCTGAGATATATGGATAGAAAATCCACAACTTGCTATTGCACATTTATTGGAGGAACCTTAGTAACCTGGAAATCCAAGAAGCAAAAGGTTGCCCATGCTCAAGCGCTGAAAGTGAGATAGAGATGAAGAAGCTCAAAATGAGCTAGTATGGCTAAAGGCGCCGAAAGGATCCGGGAATTGAGAGCACAAGTCCCATTACTATGCATTGTGACAATCACAGCAATTCACATTACTACAAACTCAATCTTCCATGAACGAACACGCTATATAGAAGTGGATTGTCACAAAGTTAGAGAGAAGATAATTGAAGGAGTAATCCTCCTATGCTACACAAGAAGCTTAAGATCACTACGACATATTCACCAAATCTACAAGTCCCAAGATTTGCAACTACATTCACAGCAAGCTTGGACTATTAGATCTCACTCATCCTTGATCATGCCTCTCTATTTCCAGAGACACTACACTCTTTTCCTCACAAGGAGTTTTTCCACGGGTTTGTAATTGTGAGGTTTTAATGAGGAAGTTGTGAGGATTTGTTTCGAAATCAAACTTAGTCTCCACACTCATTCCGCTAAGTTTGAGGGGGAGTATTAATCAAGCAACAAATACCCAACAAGGAATAAAAGAAGAGAGGCCCAAGAAGAGAAGGCCAGAACCGACGCCCAAATTGCTTTTCGCTTCCAACAGCTCTATTTTGAACTCCAACGGCTCTATTACTATTCCCAATGGATAGATTAGACTCTGAACTACAAGATACACCTAGTTATTTTTGCTTAAGAGTTCTATAAAAATGTAATCCATTGTAACACTTTACTACCATGAGATAATAAAATTTCATAAGAGATAATAAAATCTCTCTATTCTCAATCTTATTATTATTCATTCAGCTACCCTCATTCTTGTTTCTAGCAAAGGTAAACCTGAATTCTAACATTGTACAATCCCCGGAGCTCTGGTACCACAAGCCAAGCTTTACACTAACAGCCAAAGGATTTAAAAGACGAAAGGCTGATCACACCTGTTTACTTCTCAAAGTGCTCAAGGAATCATTGTAATTGGTAGTGATATTGACTATTTCCTAATAACGACCACAGTGTATTCAAGAAACCAAACTTTCCCTTAAATCAGATTTGATATAAAAGATCTAAAGTAATCCTAAATATTTTCTAGGTATAGAGATATGCCGCCTTCGAAGGCTTGTTTATATCCCAAAGAAAATATTCACCATTTGCTTACAGAGACAGAAAAATTAGGTTCTAAATCGCCAAGACACTCTCCGGAAGATGGCTACAAGGTCGGAGAGGGGAGAAAGGACAAGATCCACTTGACAAACCATTTGAAGATCCAGTTTTATGACCGCCACTTGCTAGGTGTTAATTTATTTAACCATAACAAGGCCCTAATTTATGCTTTGTTGAGAATCTGGTGAGCCAACACAAAAGAGCCCTTGGTGCACCACATTGAATATGGGTGGAAAAAATTTGAGATACATCAAAGGATCACTGTGGCAAGGTGTTTGGACGGGGAAAGAATAATATTAGAGTCAGGGCTATTGCGATGGATTATGCTGAGATACGATGGATAGAAAATCCACAACTGGCTATTGCACATTTATTGGAGGAAATCTTAGTAACCTTGAAATCAGAAGCAAAAGGTCGCCTCATGATCAAGCGCTGAAAGGAGTATAGAAAATGCAAGAAGCTCACAATGAGCTAGTATGGCTAAGGCGCTTTAAAGGATCTCGGAACCGAGAGCATAAGTCCCATTACCATGAATTGTGACAATCACAGCACCTACATTGCTACAAACTCAGTCTTCCATGAACGAATTCTAGCACAGAAGTGGATTGTCACAAAGTTAGAGAAGATCATTAAGAAGTAATCTCCCATGCCACACAAGAAGCTTAAGATCAGCTTGGTGACATATTCACCAAATCTACAAGTCTCAAGATTTGCAACCACATTCAGAGTAATCTTGACCAATAGATCTCACTCATCCTTGATCATGCCTCTCCATTTCCAGAGACACTACACTCTTTTCCTCACAAGGAGTTTTTCCTACCAGTTTGTACTTGTGAGGTTTTAATGAGGTAGTTGAGGATTTGCTTTGAAAATCAAACTTAGGCTCCACACTATTCCGCTAAGTTTGAGGGGGAGTATTAACCAACAAATAAATACCCAACAAGGAATAAAAGAAGAGAGGCCCAACAAGAGAAGGCCAGAACTGACGCCCAAATTGTTTTCGCTCAACAGCTCTATTTTGAACTCCAACGGCTCTATTACTATTCCCAACGGATAGATTAGACTCTGAACTACAAGATACACCTAGTTATTTTATGCTTAAGAGTTCTATGAATATGTAATCCATTGTAACACTTTTACAACCAATGAGATAATAAAACTATAAGAGATAATAAAATCTCTCTATTCTCAATCTTATTACTATTCATTCACCTTTCCTATTCTTGGCTCTAGCAAACTTGAACCTGAATTCTAATAATAAGCAAAATGTGGCAAATAGCTCAAATGATGCTCCAGCCACTCAATCGAATTAAAGCACTTGGTGAACTCAAGTGCACCAAACGGCATTCTAATCAAGCCTCTACTTTAGAGAACAATGGTACGATCACCAGAGCAGAGCAGACTTAGAGGTAATGATCAAGACCATGCAAATTGGTAAGGAGTCCGCATCACCTTTGAAGGCCTCTAACTATTCAAAATACCTTTAGTGGATTCGGGAGCTCACCACAAGGACAAAGATTCTGATCTACTAAATAATATCCAAAAACACCTCTGGTCATTTTGAAGTTGCTAAATGGAGTTGAGTGCTGATCAAAGGGGAAATTTGAAACCCTTGAAAATGAATCTAGTGCTTTTGAAGCCTACATTTAGTAATAATTTGGTCTCGCAAAAGAGCTACCAACAATTTCAATGATTATGCTATATTTGGACCTAATAGCTTATTTTCAGGATATTAAAACTGGTAAGTTTTAGGTAAGGAACATTTTAGAGAGTTGTACCTCTAGAAGATCTCAAGAACCATTCTAGATGCTCTAACTCGCTAGTTCGTCATTTATTAATTCTGTCATGTAGCTAGTAGTTCAAATGATTTACGGTATGCTAGATTAGGGCCATCCTCATTCTAGAGCTTAACCTTAATTCTGCCCAATGTAGTATTTGTTGATCCTAATGTGAGTCTTGTATTAGGGAGAACATGGCATAAGTTTCCAAAAACTCCTTATCAATATAAGAGAATTGCTTGATTTAGTTCACCTAAGGTTTGGACCTCACCTTGCCTATCTAGAGATAACTTAAAATACTTTGTGAGATTCTATAGATGAAAATCAAAATATACATGGGTTACATTGTTACCTTCAAAAGATAGAGTATTGAGGTATTTGTCAATCTCAAACATATGTGACTAATCTTTTCAATGCTAAAATTAAAGTGCTAAGATCGGATAATGGAGGGAATACAAGTTTAGTCTTTTTCAAGCATATTATTTAGTAAACTGGCATCCTTCACCAAACGAAGCTGTCCTTATAATCCAAAACAAGATGGAGTGGCCAAAGAAGAATAGGTATCTGATGGAAGTAGTAAAGACCAATGATGTTCCAAAAACACGCTAAGGAGATTTTGGGGAGAGGTTGTTGACCGCAGTACCTCATAAATAGAATTCCAACAAAGTCTTAGATGACTTATCACCATTTGAGGTATTAACAAAACCAAAACCAAATATTAATCACTTACGGAGTTTGGTGGTTTTTGTTTTGTCTTAAATGCCAAGGGATCAAAGGAATCAGTTAGATGCTAAAAGCAATTCAGATGTTGTTCATTGGATACCCACTACTCGTAAAGGGTACAGATGCTATGATTCAAGCAGTACCAACGCATCATGACATCTAGAGATGTAAAATTCCTGTAAGATCGTGTTATTTTGAGAAGTCGGCTGAAAAGGTGGAAGACTTTGGTCACTCTACAAATGTGACGAGCAGCCTCTCTTCAACACATTTTAAGTCACATGGGTCTTTCTCAAATGAATGAAGATCAAACAGCCCTGCAAACAATCAAGAAGATCAGATCAAGAAGAAGGGGTAAATGTTCAAAATTTGTTGCAGGTTCACGGCGAGTAATGTGCAATGGGCGGTGGAGCATCAAGAACCCACTTTGTCGATATTCAGGAAAATGAATATCATGAGGAAGAAGAGGCACCAGCACCAACCCTATGGCTAGCTAACACGCCCAAAGATTTGGTCCAGACCATTGAAGCCAAACTAGGGCCCATTATAACCATCAAGCTGTGGCTCACCCTATCCAAGCTCAAGTGGTTCTCTTGCTCCTTGCCATCAGATCATCAAGCATTCCTTGGAAAGATAGGAGCAGCATTACATTCCAAAGACCCATGAAGAAGCCAAAAGAAATCAATGTCCTGATGGATGCGGATGCGAGATACAAGCAATGGTTAGAAATCACACTTGGGATGTAAGTGATCTACCTTCTGGAAAAAGAGCCAGACATCTAAAATGGGTATTCACCATCAAGTATCACACCAATGGAGAAATCGAAGGTATAAAGTTCTAATGTTGCAAGGATTTACTCAAACTTTGGAGAAGACTATACGGACACCTTTGCACCAGTGCGGCTAAGCTCCATACCGAAAGGATTTTTATCATTGGCAACCAATCTATCTTGGGAATTATGGCTAATGGATGTCAAAAAACGTATTCCTCCAAGCGCGAGAGCTTGAAGAAGAAGTGTACATGAAGCCTCCACCAGGTCTTTGAAAGTTCAATTCTCATGGCAAAATTTTTCAAACTTAGAAAAGCCATTTCACGCTCAAGCAATCTCCCAAGAGCCTGCACCACAAGCTGCTTACACTAACAGCCAAAGGATTTTAAAAGATCGTGAGAAGGATCACACCTTGCTTACTTCAAAGTGCCTGGCGAATCAATAGTCTTGGTATATGTAGACGACGATCATTTCCTTAATGATCGGGTTGGTATTCAAGAAACCAAACTTTTCCTTAAATCTGTATTTGAGAAGTATCTCCAGTGAACTTAAATATTTTCATAGGTATAGAGATATGCTTCATTCGGAAGGCTTTGTTTCTATCCCAAAGAAAATATTCACCGACGGCTTTTACAGATGTGGAAAATTAGGTTCTAAACCGCCAAGACACCTCTCGAAGATGGCTACAAGGTCAGGAGAAAGGGGAGAAA
This sequence comes from Cardamine occulta, assembly GCA_028015245.1. NCBI lineage: Eukaryota > Viridiplantae > Streptophyta > Magnoliopsida > Brassicales > Brassicaceae > Cardamine > Cardamine occulta. Next base: position 242,851 of record CM051377.1, read on the forward strand.
GGACAAGATCCACTTGACAACCATTTGAAGATCCAGTCAATACCGGGCGGCTTGTAGGTGTTAATTTCATTTAACTACAACAAGGCCTGACTCTATGCTTTGTTGTGAATCGTGTGAGCTAAACATATGAAAGAGCCTTTGGGCATCACCGAATATAGAGAATCGAGATACATCAAAGGATCACCAGGCGCGTGTTTGATGGGAAAGAATAATAGGCATCGTTGTGGGCTATTGTGACGCGGATTATGCTGAGATACGATGGATAGAAAATCCACAACTGGCTATTGCACATTTATTGAGGGAACTTAGTAACCTGGAAATCCAAGTTAGCTGTGTGTTATCGCCCCATGCTCAAGCGCTTGAAAGTGAGTATAGAGAATGAAGAAGCTCGCAAATGAGCTGGTATGGCTAAAGGCGCTTCTAACGGATCTGGGAATCGAGATCGCAAGTCCCATTACTGTGCATGGTGACAAGCCAGAAGCAGTGCACGGTGCTACGAACTCAGTCTTCCATGAACTAACCAAGCATATAGAAGTGGATTGTCAGCAAAGTTAGAGAGAAGATCATTGAAGAAGTAATCCTCCCATGCTACACAAGAAGCTTAAGATCAGCTTGGTTGGGACATATCTACCAAATCTACAAGTCTCAAGATTTGCAACTACATTCAGGAGTAATCTTGACTAATAGGATCTCACTTATCCTTATTCTCTATGCCTTTCCATTTCCAGAGATACTCACACTCTTTTCCTTACAAGGAGTTTTTCCCACTAGGTTTGTACTTCCTTGTGAGGTTTTTAATGAGGTAATAGAGGATTTGTTTTCGAAAATCAAACTTAGTCTCCACACTCATTCCGGCTAAGCCTGAGGGGAGTATTAATCGCTAAACAAATACCCAATACAAGAATAAAAGAAGAGGCCCAACAAGAGAAGGCCAGAACCGACGCCCAAATTGTTTTTGCTGGCTCAACAGCTCTTATTTTGAACTCCAACGGCCTCTATTATTATCATCATTCCCAACGGATAGAGCCAGGACTCTGAACTACAAGATACACTCTAGTTATTTTGGCGCTTAAGAGTTCTATGAATATGTAATCCATTGTAAACACTTCATAACCATCGAGATAATAAATCTCATAAGAGATAATAAAATCTCTTATTCTCAATCTTATTATTATTCATCCGGCCACTCTCATTCTTGTTTCTATAAATCCTAAACTTGGGAATTTAACAATACAAATGAAGCAATGTCAAATTATGCTCCAGCCAATTAACTAACTACAGCACTTGGTATGAACCCAAGTGCCCAAACGCTATTCTCAATCGTTGCTTCTACTTTATGAACAATGGCATGATCACCCAAGGAGCAGAAAGCAGACTTAGAGGCAATGATCAAGACCATGCAAATTTGGTATGAGTTCGGTATCACCTTTCTAGCCTCTAACTATTCAGTAACACTTTAGTAGATCTGTGAGCTTCACCCATGATTAAAGATTCTGATCTACTACAATAATATTCAAAACACCTCCGGTCATGTTGAAGTTAAGCAATGGTTAGGAGTGCCACTAAAGGCGAGGGAAATTTTAAACCTTGGAAATGAATTCCAGGCTTTTTACATGCCTACATTTATGAACACTTGGTCTCGTAAAAGAGCTACCATCGATCTCAATGCTTATGCTATATTTGGACCCAATGTACTTTCATTTCGTGGATATTAAACCGCTGCAGTTTTAGGCAAGGGAACATCATGAGCAGCTTGCATACTTCAGAAGATCCTCAAGAACCATTCTAGATGCTCCAACTCTGCTAGTTTGTCATTTCTATTAATTCCTCTCGCCATGTAGCTAGTAGTTCAAATGATTTATGGCATGCTAGATTAGGCCATCCTCATTCTAGAGTTTAAATTAATTATACCCAATGTAGTATTTGATAATTCCCAAGTGTGAGTCTTGTATTATGGGAAAACATTGCATAAGCTTTCCAAAAACTCCTTATCAATATATGAGAAATTGTTTTGATTTAGTTCACTCTGATGTTTGGACCTCACCTTGCCTATTCATAGAGATAACCTAAATACTTTGTGAGATCTAGATGAAAATCAAAATAGATACACGTGTCAATATCATACCTTTCTAAAGATAAAGTATTTGAGGCATTTGTCAACTTTTCAAACATATGTGACTAATCATTTCAATGCTAAAATTAAAAGCAAGATCGGATAATGAGGGGAATACACAAGCCACACTTTCAAGGCTCATTTGGCAAATCATGGCATCTTCACCAAACGAGCTGTCTCTATATCTATAAACAAAATGGAGGGCCGAAAGGAAGAATAGGCATCTGATGGAAGTAGTAAGATCAATGATACCCACAAAACATGCCAAGGAGATTTTTGTAGAGATGTTGTCATGACCGCATGCTACCTCATAAATAGAATTCCAACAAAAGTCTTAGATGACTTATCACCATTCGAGGGGTTAAATAAACCAAAACCAAATATTAATCACTTACGGTGTTTGGTAGTGTTTGTTTTGGTTTTAGTGCCAAGGGATCAAAGCGAATAAGTTAGATGCTAAAAAGCACTAGATGCGCGGTTCATTGATACTCCACTACTCAAAAGGGTACAGATGCTATGATTCACTACCAACGCATCGCCATCTAGAGATGTAAAATTCCTAGAAGATCAAAGGTTTTGAGAAGTCGGCTGAAAAGGTGAAAGACTTGGCTGACTCTTACAACAGATCGAAAGCAGCCCCTTCAACACATTTGTCACATGGGTCTTCTCAAATGAATGAAGATCAAACAGCCCCCAAACAATCAAGAAGA